>APFE031192210.1:22290-61907 GCA_000404065.3 Pinus taeda | reverse complement strand
CATAGATCTGTAGGTTGGTTGATGTACTGCTGCAAATTCATCATTTGCACTGAGGCTACATCCTGTGACCAAGGGTGTACATACTGGTTTTGCATCTTCCATGCCATATTTCTTCAAGATCTGTTTGAGATACTTGGTTTGAGATAAAAAGATTCCTTCTTCCTTTTGTTGGATTTGCAAACCAAGGAAATATGTCAGTTCTCCCAGCAAGGACATTTTCAAATTCTTTCTGCATGACCAAGGCAAAGCTTTGACTCATCTCTTCTTCATTGCTGCCAAAAATAATGTCATCTACATACACAACAAGTATTAGCAATTTGTCATTTTCAACTTTTATATAAAGATTGCTATCTGCTGAGCCTTTTGAAAAACCTTGTTGATGAAGATATTTGTCCAAACGATAGTACCAAGCCCTTGGAGCTTGTTTGAGCCCGTAGAGAGCCTTTTCAATCTGCATACAAGATTTGGATCATTTCCAAGAATGAACCCATCTGGTTGTTCAATGTATACTTCTTCTTCCAAGTCTCCATTCAGAAAGGCTGATTTCACGTCCATTTGAAATACTTTGAAGTTTTGAAAACTTGAGAGACCAAGGAACATTCGGATGGCCTCAAATCTTGCAACAGGAGCAAAGGTTTCTTCAAAGTCTATTCCTTCTTGTTGCACATACCCTTTACAAACAAGTCTGAACTTGTTTCTAATTACTTCTCCATTTTCATTCAATTTATTTTTGAAGACCCATTTTTTTCCGATAACATTCTTATCCTTTGGTCTAGGAACCAGTTCCCAAGTTTTGTTCTTTTCGATTTGCTCAATTTCTTCATCCATTTATTTTATCCAACATTCATCTTTGCATGCCTCTTTCACATTTTGTGGTTCAGTAGAGGAGAGTAATGCCAAATAGCTTGAGGCTTCTGCAACTGTTCTTCTTGTTTGTACACCTGCTTCTTTTTGCCCCATAATCTGAGATTCTGGATGGAGTCTTTTCTTCTATTCTTGTCTGCTCCTCTGGTTCTTCTTGAGGTTCTTCATCATTCTGTTGTTGAGGGTAGCCTTCATCTTCTTCGATGTCTTCATGATGTACTTGTCTAGGGATGTATCCCTTCTCATCAACCACTACATCAATGCTTTCAACAATTCTGCCAAGTCTTTTATTGTAGCACTTGTATTCTTTGCTATGTGGAGAGTAACCAAGAAGAATGCCTTCATCTGCTCTAGGTTCAAGTTTGCCAAGCTGCTCATCAGTATTCTTAATATAGCATTTGCTCCCAAAGATTTTGAAGTGCTTTTACCGAAGGAGTCTTACCATTCCAGAGCTCATGAGGAGTTTGAGTGTTGTTCACCTGGACATTTGTTTTGTTGAGAATAACAACCGCAACATGAGCAGCTTCACCCCAGAAAGTTGCGGGAGTCCCTGATTCATCAAGCATAGCACGGGCCATTTGTTGGACTAATCTGTTCATTCTTTCCACAACTCCATTTTGGTGAGGAGTTCTAGCTGTAGATAATTCTCTCTTATCCCATGTTCTTCACAGAAATCAAAAATTTCGTTTGAGGTAAACTCCCCACCTCTGTCGGATCTGAGGCACTTAATTTTGTGACCCGATTCATTTTTAGCCAAGGCTTTGAAGGCTTTGAATTTTTTCGAATGCTTCATCTTTGTGCTTCATAAGTCCTAACCAGACAAACCTGGAGAAATCGTCAATGAATAATATCAAGTATTCTTCTCCTCGAGGTGTTCTTTTTCTGAAAGGACCACATGTATCTATATGTACTAGCTCAAGAGGCATGCTAGCTGATCCTTCCTTCTCTGGAAAGTTAGTTCTGGTTTGTTTTCCAAACTGGCATGATTTGCATATGGTGTTGTCAGGAATTTTGATATCTGGGAGATCGCGAACTGCCTGATATTTGCATGCTTTCCTTATTTGTGAAAAGCTTAGATGCCCCAACCTCCGATGCCATAACCAGTGCTCATCATCCTTGCTCAGATAGCATTGTTGTTGTTCTTCTTCAAATATGTACAGATTATTTGGAGTTCTTTTGCCTTTGATCACTGTTTTGCCTGTATCAAGATCACGAACAAGACATCCATTTGACCTGAATATTACCTCGGTTCTTTGATCAAACATCTGGCTGACACTTAGAAGATTATGCTTCAATCCATCAACATACAAAACATTTCCAACCTTGACCTTTTCTTTTAACCGAGCAATGCCTTTTCCTTTATAGTTGCAGGAGTATCATTTCCAAAAGAAACTTTCTTTCCCTTTTCTAGCGCAGAGTAAGACTCAAGTTTTTCTTTCTCACCTGTCATATGCTTCGAACATCCACTGTCAATGTACCATAGATTTTCTTGTCCCTCTGCATTAAATGCTATCCCACATCTTTCTGTTTGTGGTTCCTTTATTCTCCATGTTTTGGTGCTTGAGGCTTGTTCCTTTTTCTGCTGAAACCTGCTCCTGCATTCAGAATCTTCATGACCAAATTTATTGCAAATAGAACATTCAAATTCATTTTCAAGAACCGAAAATTTGTTATAGGTCCCTTTTGAAATCCCAGTCACACTCCTTTGTTTTTGAGCTTCTCTAGTCATGATTGTTTTATATGCAACACATTGAGCTACTTTGTGACCAAAGTTATGGCAAGAAAAGCATTGTCCATTGAAGGAACTTCTGTGGTTATCGAATCTACCGGCCCCGTGATTTTAATCTCTGTTGTTATTCATTCTTGATCCAAATTGAGAAGACCTTACCTGTGGCTGGCTGTAACCTTTGTTCATCCTTGAAACAGATTGCTGATGGCCCTTATTTGCAATTTGTCCCTGCTTTACCTGTTAGTCTCCATTGTGATTTTGCTCACTCCCTTTTGCTACCTCAAAATAACTCTTTGAAGTGGATGCTTGAGAAGTTTCTCCAGTATAGCCCAAACCTGTCTTGTTTAGAGGAGAACGAACGCTGTACATTGATAATCTCATCCAGAGTTTCAGATCCTTTGACAAGCTTAAGATTAATAGCTTTTGTTTTCTCAATCTCTTTTCTAAAAGCAACAATTTCACCTTCTAACTTTTCAAAATGTTTTTCCTTTTCATCAATTTGAAATTGTAGAGTATCAATGATCATATTCTTTTCTTCTATACATCTCTTGAGTCTAGTAATTTCTTCAAAAAGGTTATCCACATCTATAGCGTCCATATAATCATCATCTTCAAATGCCATTAACAGTTTATATTCATTACCTTGTTCATCTTCATCACTATTTGATAGACCATCACTATCTTCATGAGTGTAGTAGCTTTTCTTATTTGCACCCTGTTTCTTGTTCCATATAGCATGTTCCTTTCCATTATCCTTATAAGGAAATTTTGCAGCATAATGACCTACTCTTCCACAGGAAAAGCATTTAAAGGGTAACTTACCTCTGAACCTTCCAGAACCCCTTTGAAGATTTCTGACAAAATTTGATTCTTCTTCTTCTTCTTCTGGTACATGACTTGCTTCATAATAATCTCCTTTGCGTGACGCCTTGAAAGCAGCTTCTCTTCTATCTGATGGACCTCCCTTTCTCATTTCATAATCAGTTAGAATTCCATGTAGCTGAGACATAGTAAGAATTCGTAGATTTTCCTTTTCTTCTATTGCAGATACTTTAGATTCACAATGATCTTAGAACCTTTTCAACCACAATAGCCTCTTTTATTTCTTCACCCAATTTTTTCATGCAATTAACAATCTCATATACCCGAAGAAATTAGTTAGCCACACTTTCATTATTATACATCCTGAGATTCTCATACTGAATCCTGAGAGTTTGAAGTTTAGCACACTTACCTATTCATCTCCTTCGTAGCTCAAGACAATCTTGTCCCATATTTCTTTTGCTGATTTATATTGCATAACCTTCACAAACTCCGTTTGAGATAAGCATCCCAGCAAAGTATTGATTGCTTTAGCATTTGTTTCATATTTCTTCTTTTCGGCCGCATCTGTAGGAGTAGCTGAAGGAAAAGTGTAGCCTGTCTCTATGATATCCCAAACTTTTGTACTAAGAGATTGAAGATATGCAGTAAATCTTACCTTCCAGTAATTGAAGTTTGTCCCATCAAAAATTGGTGGCTTGATTGATGCTTCCCTCTCGTAGTTGCTCATGATGAATGATCTTCCTTCAAGCGATTAAGCTTCTCCGAAGGACCTGCTCTGATACCAATTGTTGAAAATAATACTTAGAGGGGGGGCTGAATCAGTATTATCTAGTTCTTTTAACAAATCGTCCTTATTTACACTTTGAATTATCTTTGGATATCAGTACCATAAAATAATGAGCATGAACAAGAAAAACAGATAGTCACATCAAAGAACACGAGATATAAGGTGGAAACCCAATGTGGGTGAAAACCACCTGCTGCAATATGTCTCTATCTTCTTAGAAACTTCTTTTACAATGATTTTGTACTGGTGCAGTCCTTTACCAGTACGCAGGCTGCAACCTGCAGTGAGCTACAACTCTCTCTCGTTTTCCAGTCTCTCCTGGAAGGGAGCTACAACCCCCTACTTCTTTTCTTTCAAAGACCACTTTTCATAAATTTTCAAACTGGATCCATAAACATCAAATGATCATCAAGTACAAGTAAATCACCCAGTCAACTAGATCAATACATATACAATGAGAGTCATCAATCAGATCTAGTCCATCAGATCACATAAATATGAGTCATTAAGAACATAATCAAGCACTTCTCAGACTGTTGTTATTAGATCTTAATACCAGAAACCAGACATCACTTCAACACCCAAAACACATCAAGGATAAACATGGAAAGCTAAATTGATTTCAAGAGAAGTACGCAGCTTCACCCATGTAATTCCTGCGTACAAGTAGGCACTGTTCTTCTGTGGCGCCATGGACCTCCGCACCTGCGCCTTTTGTGGCGCCGCACACCTCCGCACCTGTGCCTTCTGTGGTGCCGCGAACCTCTGCAACTGCGCCTTCTGTGGCGCCGTGCACCTCCGCAGCTGTGCCTTCTGTGGCACCGCGCACCTTCGTAGCTGTGCCTTCTGTGTCGCTGCGCACCTCCGCAGCTGCGCCTTCTGTGGCGCCGCATACCTCCGCAGCTGCGCCTTCTGTGGCGTCGCGCACCTCCGCAGCTGCGCCTTCTATGGCGCCGTGTACCTCCGCAGCTGCGCCTTCTGTGGTGCCGCGTACCTCCGCAGCTGCGCCTTTTGTGGCGCCGCGTACCTCTGCACCTGCAGCATTTCTGCGCCTGCGTATCTCTGCGCTTTTCTTTCACTGCACTTGCGTGCGTGCGGGTATAGATAATTTCAAGACTTCAAGAATAACCCAGACTGTCAGATCTACAGATCTGATCATGCGCTCTAGAGATCACCCTTCATAGATTTGCTTTCCACTTCACTTTCATATAGATCAAGCTTTTGAAACAATAACCCAATATTTCAGATCTTAAGATATTCAATTGAAAAAGATGCTTAGCCAAGGGAAATTCTTTGCTCTATATAGGCAAGCTCCTCCTAAAATCATGGATCAATACCATGAGCCAAAACCATAATAACACAATTCCGTCGGCTAAATACCAAGAGTTAAACATAAGAAACCCCACGTGTGCTTTTCTCTGCCTTGAAGTAAGTGCAATGGGGGTACACACCTCCTGAACGGCTGACCTGCGTGTCTGGCTGTGGTCCCTTCACAACGTACCTGCGGGTACGCATCTTCTGAACTGTTCTCCTGCGTACTTCTTAATTTTCGACATATTGAGAGCCTTTCCATAGGTGTTGCCATCAAGTACAACATCTGTAACATATAGCCATACCAGAAACATAATGCCAACATAATTGATATGCCATCTCAGCATCAAAGCAAATCCGGGAATTTGTATAACGCGAGGTTAGGTGGAGGTCTTAAATTTTGTGGTATTGCATTGTAAACATTGCTAAATCTTAGACATTAATCCAGAATAGTTTCCTGAGGTCCTCTTTTGATAGTATCATAATCGGACAGTATGTGCAGGGGGTCTTTCTTTTTCTCCCATCTGTTGACGAATGCCTAGTATAAGGCTTCAGGGTTTACTATAGAATTGGGTGGAAGTGCCCTAAACCAGGTTCTGACATCACCAGTCAAACTTTGGACAAAAATCTTCATTCTTACACTCTCATCGTCAATCTCATAACTCTCGAAATAATCCTGCATTTTCTTTGTATGCTGTAGGGTGGTGCAGGAGGTTGCACCATCAAAATTGGTGATTTTTGATTGATAGTCCTGAGGCATAGCCTCGGGATTAGCATGCAATTGTAAGGGTGCATATCTAGCCATGATGATGGGGATAAGAGAAAAAGATAGAGCAGCAGGGATAACCGGAACAACCAGGGTAGAAGGAGTAGTGGTGGTAGTAGGAGTATGGGATAGAGGTGTAGAGGAGCTGCTTGGAGAAGGAGGTGATGAACCAGGGGAACTTGGGGTTGATCGAAATAAAACTTTGACAGGGGTTGGGACACCGCTTGGCTGAACTGTTTCAGGACTCGCAGCAGTTTGGTCTTCTTTTTTCTTTTGTTTTCTCATGATCTTGGGAATTAAATTCAGATTTTCAACAACGGCTGGGTTGTTTGGATCGGGATTTGATCGTGTATTACGCGTTTGCTTCTTAGGAGCCAGCTTCTAATCTATTTTTTTGGAATTTTTCTAAAAACCGCAACGACACAGGTCGACTAAGACTTTCACAGGTCGGCTTCATCCTCTATAGGGCTGCAGACTGGTTTCATGAATTTATCTGAGGAGTTCCCTAGTGGAGTCCCCATTATGTTATCACTCAGGTTGTCCCTAGGCTCCTGTTTAGGGATACGACCAACGTAACCACAAACCAATCTTTGGATTGCAGGTTCTAGCCCACCTGCAATCAGAGGGGGATCTCTCTTAATGATTCAACTTTATTGATGATTTTAGGCTAACTTTTAGCTCAGGGGTTTTTCTTTGTATTTGGATGGAAGGTAGAAATCTCAAGAAAAGAGGCAAGATAAGGTGTGATAAGTTTCAAACCATTGGGCATGGAGTCATGGATTAAGGCTTGCTATTGCGTTTTCTTGGTCACAAGAGGATTAAGGAGCGGAATAGCCATACATGATACAATTATCAATCTACTGAAAGAATGGAATGAAAATCAGAGATGAAAGGCAAAGGAGAATCATTTCATCATACTGAAAAAGAGGAGAAGTGGATGAATGATTATCTAGGAGCAGTTAAGAATTCCTAAACTCTCATTCATATGTGAAAGAAACAACGTAAACACGATCATTTAGGTATACATGTTCATAACCATTTCTGATGAAAACATGAAAAAATGCAGAAATTGAGCTTAAGGTGTACTTAAACAAATCCTAAGATATTCTTTTTTTCTGCAATTTAGATGGCGGAACAGTGGTAAAAACATGAAAATTGACAGGGTTGAGAAACACTTATTGAATCATGTACAAGCACAGGAATTCCGTAATCATTCCTTGGCCAATTAACACATCAAGCAGTTTCGAAATCCATACTTTCAGCAGTCTTTGATTATATAAAATATGACAATTACAATGCGGGTCTCTGCTTGAAGAAAATGTTGAGAAGAAGATTAAGCAATGTCTTCGACTCACTAACCAACCAACCCCTCACTACATCTTTCAGGGTGGTATATATAAGCAAAATATCAGAAAGTCATTTATTACAATTGACCTAAACAGGTCTGCTGAAAAGCTTTTCTAAAACCTAGGTGTTGCTGGAATTAAATGCAGGTAAGTCCTTTGGGCTGCGCCAGAGGCAACTGAATCAAAAAGGCTGCAATGTGGCCCTTGGAGGCTCGATGGGGTACTGTTGGAGTAACTGTGCTTCAGGATCTGTAGTTCTGTTCTGGTGCGAGTTAAATGTGCAATAATTATGATTTGAGGGTTTTTGAGTGGCTTCGCCCTCTTTCTTTGACTCTGCTGGAAGGTATTAAATGTTCTCCTGCTTTGGGCCGCTGCTTAAGATTTTCGCTGATACTCTTTGCCACTACATTGATGGCTTCCGCCACCTGCTGATACTATTTGACATGCTTGTTCCCTGACGATTTGATCTGACACACTTTAATCTCTGTCATTGGTCCTTTGCTGTCTTTAAACCGGATTAACCTGGCAAAATCGGGGGATTTTGGGCTTTTTCGGCGCAAAACGGGCCAAGGAATCAAAAGATTCCCCAAAGATTCCCCGAAACGGCCTATTTCCTGTTATCGCGCATCGAAAAATGCCTCTGTTTCTTGTTCTGGAGCTCCGAAGTGCGATTTCTCTTCCTACGCGAATTTTTAGTTTCTTGGCTGCTGATGTCAGCATGACATCAATAGTACGGTGGATGACGTCAGCTTGCTGACGTCAGCGGTGGGTCCTGGTACAGATGTGACATGGTGGGGTGCTCATACTTGAGGGTGATGTGATGAACTTCTCCGATGCGATCGCAATATCGCATCGACAGGAAACGGGAAGGTATTTTATTTGGACAAGCAACGCTTGCGACTGCCGATCGCCGATATCACGATATCGCGTCGGGTAACGACGGATGGGTCATAACTTATATGGTGAGAATATTTCGATCTTGGGATGCGAGCTGGCTTTCTAGGGTCTGATGAGTGTTAAGGAAGTCGGCAAGGGGTTTATTGCGGTCGGAAGGAGTGAGTAAGTGGGTCAGAAAGGCATTTGAGGCTTCGGAAGGGGTCTGATAACCTAAAAAGGGATTTTATACTTTGGAAGGAGTCCACTGTATTTGGAAGATGGTTTGAAGGGGAAGTGTGAGGACTCTAGGTAAGTTTCAGGTAAACTCAGCAATTCCCGGGGGTACTTATGGTTATTTTTCAACCAGGGGGAGGGATATTTACATAGGGGATGATTTACATAGTTTTAGTAGGGGGATGGGAAAATATAGGGAGTTAAATAATAATGTCAGTAGTTAATATGGAGATGGTAAGAAAGCACTAAGTTTGGGAGAACTTAGGCTGCAACGAGGGGACAAAACCTTATACAGAGAGTATGGAATATCTTTGAGAGAAGCAGACCTTCACCCAAGCTAATGATATGGAAATGATGGAACTTTAAGAAGTATCAAGCAGATCTTGACCTCTTTTTGGGGAAATTAGTTAATGATTGGGGGAGATGGAGAAAGGAGGTTAGTTATACATGTTTTTGAGCTTCTCGCATAGAACTGCCTGGTGATTTTGTCCTGAGTGAAGATGATACCTGGAAACCTGGAATTGGTCAGCAATCAAGATTCAGCAACCTCAAAACTACCTACCCAGCCTACTTACCTAACATTTTTTCTTCTTTTGGTTTGGGTGCACTTAGACTTGCAAACCCATCATTTCAATTTTTCTTTTTCATGCTTTCTTATCTACAGACTACCCTTATTTCATCTGAGGGCCCAGATTAAGTTGTTGGGCTCCTCTGATTCTCTACCTATCTAAGAATCTGCCAAGATTAAGCTGTTTGGATAGATTTTCATTCTCTATATTCTAAAATAGGAAATTTAAACCTAGGGAGACCAAGATTAAGCTGTTTGGACCTCCCTTTAACTGAAAATTGGCGACACCGGAACAACTTCTCAAAATTTGGAAGGCAGTTAAATGAACTCTGAGTTGCCTTCTTCGCTTGGAGACTGTTAAGCAAATATGGAGCATTGCAGCATGCAAAGTATGACATATTTGGCCTGTGAAAATGTCAATCATGAAATATAAGTAACCTGCTACAGCAGGAGGCTAACAGAAACCTTATGTCAAATATTAAATCAAATTCAACTTGAAACTACTTCTACCACTAGAGTGGTAAATTAGAGTTCTATTAACTATTAAGTTACAGAAAACACAGTAAATTAGAGTTCAAGTAACTATTAATCTATAGAAAACACCAATTAAGGAAGTGGATTCCAGAAGAACTTGGCACAACACAAGCCGCATGTAAGAACCCCAATAAGAACTAATCCCTTGTGCAAGCTAGTTAAAAAAAAAAAATTCCATCTCTGGAAATTACTTGCAAACTCACAACACAACACTGAGATTAGGGTGAAAATGAATAATCTCCACCACATTCTAATCTCTCTAAGAAAATTAACTTAACTATTTACCTTTGAACAGTGTGTTATCAAGAAAGACTAGCCTTCTTCCTCCAACCATTAAATCATTGTTAGGGTTGGGGGAAAGGGCTCATAAATGGATGAAATTGAAATTAAACAAAAACTTAGAAAGGAGATTAAGACTATTACCAGAGATTAGGTAGTCTAGAAACATCTAGAAATGTTCCTGGAAGTTGAATCACTGAGAAACAAAGTCTACATTTCATAAACCATTCTACAAGTGGTCACCCAAAAGTATTGCCATGAGAGTGAGGTTTTCACACAAACCCAATAGCTTGTGTGAGAAAATCGATATTAGTTGGGGTGCTTTTGCAGTGTTGAATATGCTTGGCACATAATAACCTCAGAATAATCTGTAGTTCTAACCAAGTTTGAAAGTTTTTCAAACTATGGTTGAAGCATTCCTTAACGAAATAACCTACAAACTCACAACAGAACACTGAGATTAGGGTGAAAATGAATAATCTCCACCACATTTTAATCTCTGTAGGAAAATTAAATAAACTATTTATCATTGAATGGTGTGTTACAAATAAAGACTAGCCATAACCCCGCCATTTTATAAATCACTGAGATGAACTGTAATGCTTGATTCAGTTATGTAACATACTATTGTAATGCACACAACCTGGGATGCCTATGGACCTAAGTGAAGGTTGCATGTCTTGTCAATCTGAATGTGAAAGAAGACTACTTGATCTAGAGTGGTTGCTGCAGAGAAAAAACTTGACACTATCATGCCACGATAACATACTAAGAACTTTGGAAACAAAGTATTGTGGACGCATTTCCAAAAATGAATCTTTATATAACATGTTGTCCCTTGGCCATTAATATCTAACATACTCAAGGTACTGATCACCACCCACTATTACCTTTACATCTTTGATCTGAGGTTTTGGCAATGCATGCTTTCAAACCCCAGCCATTCAAAGAAAAGTGTAGAAAAATAGATTTAGGAACACAATCAAGTGAAAAACTAATGGTAAACAAAGAAATATTGACCTGAAATAAATTAATGTACGAGAATATTTTCCCATTGTTTCAAATAGAAGTGGTAAAGCAATGTATACAATTCTACATTAGCAATTTTGTTATATTATTGTGTGTCCCAAATACAGTGATTACTTGATGTATATATAAAACCTAACCTCTTTGTCGATATATTTTTGGGTTAATGAATGATTACACTAGGTGTTCTTTTAGTTATATGCACCCTTAATTACTATATACATAGGAATGGTCTCAAACATAACAGAATTAGACTTAGTGGTAACAACAATAGATGATGTCAAAGTCTAGCTTTTGCTTCTTCTACATCCTCTAGAGGAAGAAAAAGTCCAATGACAGCTCCAAGGCCTTCTTTCTATAATGGAAAAACCATTTCTACAGCCATTAAATTTTCACTGGTGTTGTCAATATTATATGTTGTAGACAGTTGGCAATAATTTCGCCGATCCAATGTAATCCAAAACTGCTTGGCACTAATTTGAAAGATGACAATGATACAAAGGTGGTCTCTGGAACCTTTCATTACCAGGCAAATAACTCCTCCGACAAAGTCATATAGGATAAAAAATCTTTGACCTCCAAACAAGAAAATACAGGATGTTGAGTATCCTTTGGAAAAATTTGTATTGCAGCATTACCCAAATCATCTCAAGCCAATCAAATTTTCTTCCCAAAGAATTTCTGGGAGGAATTACAATGTGCAAAAAATTCAAGCAGAAAAGCTTTCCCAAAGGGGCTAGAAGGAAAAAGCCTTGCTCGCCATATGCAACCTCAAAGCAAGTTGTTTGTTGTTAAAATAGGGCAAGAATAGTAATACAAAACCTGCAACTCACATTGTTGACTTATTCAATATTCCACTCACATTCGTAAACTGTTTGGAGTCAACTTTAGTTCTTAGTAAAATAATTTCCCTCTATGCATCCAATTATCTTAGTTTTCCATTCTTATCATGTTATGAAAACATACACATGCCCCTCAAAGCAATGAACCTGGAATTGAACATGTTTATCTCCATTTTGATTGGCATGCATTTATCCTTTCCTTGTTGAGTCTTGACCTTATTAACTTCCACAATAACATAAGTTATGCCTTCAACACCTAATCATATTAACTAGATGTGCTCACACCAGCGATCATCTGATTCTCCATTAACACAACTAGTTTAACAAAATAGAAGTAGCTAGACCCTCCTTCCAACCACAAATTTGACTAGAATCCAGCAAGAATTTCAGGCACAGTCAAAGTTCTCTATGGTCGAATGATTCCATTGGTTTGTTTTTCCCAATTTTAAATTAAACTGGATCATCTAAAATAGTTAGAGTTATAGATCAATCATCACTCTCACTGAATTGTACACCAGACTTCAGCAAGGGAGGGAAGTTTGTTACAAGTTTAGGCATCTCCTATATACAACCATTTATCACTAAAGTCTAAGGCTGTTTATGAACAACCATTTATCACTAACCACTGGCATAAATGAAATTTTAAATTATTGGCCATTTAAGTTATATTAGACAAAGGAATATATATTGTTCAATTTCAACGTTTAAAAGACAATATACCCTATCCATGAAGCTATGCAGTCCATTACCTTTTCCTTTTTTCTAATGTCTCCTGTACTTCTTTAGATGTTTGCAATCTTGGGTGCCCAAGTTCCAGGACTCTGGTCACCCCTGCAGAATCAAAACGTTTTTGCACTAATGATTGCATGATGCAACAAAAATCTATCAAGAATATGATAAAATGTATTGATAGCAAGTTACCTATAATGAAAATGTTTGGGAATCTTGTTCCTTGTGTCCAAGTGGCTTTACTGCATGTATTGTATATGGAATATACCAAAATAATAAAATTTAAAATCAATCTGAAATGACAAGTAAGACCAGAAGGAATTAGATTATAGATATAATATAGCTTATGGTTTATATTTCCCTACTTTAATAACATACTAAATCTTTAAATCTAAATTTCTCAGGTGAGATAACAGAGCAAAGTACAGGCTTAAGTCAGCCTAGTCTATCTTTCTCGAAAGGTTAGTAGTCTCTTTCCTTCCATCCAAGGGCCCATTGATCTGGGCTTGGAGATCAAAGAAGGGTGTGCCTTTAAAGGTTTGTAAATCCAAGAGGGAAAGTATTCCAGATATTCACTATTATTTTCTGTGTTGTATTAATCTGGTGGATAATAATGGAAAATTGGAGTTCAAGAGAGTTCCAATTGCATCGATCTTAATCACATGTGAATAGTTATTTTCTATGTTGTATTTATTTAGTGTATAACCATCGAAATTTGGATTTTAGGAGAGCTTGAATGCGTCAGTCCTAATCATATGTGATTCACTAAGGGAGATATAAAATATACGTTTAGTTGGCCACAAATTGGAGGACATAATGCCAAACATTACGACTTGAAGGCTTTATCTAAGCATCCAGGATTGGTTCAAGTGAACATATGCACTGATGGTGAAATCAAGCACTAAATGTATGGGAACAACCAAATGCTCTGGGTGACAGCAGTTAGAGAGATTGATGATCGATCAATCTAGGTGAAGTTTAATTATAGCAGTGTCTAAGGTCAAAAGAGGGAAAACCCCAAGGCCAACATCCTTTGGGAAACTTTGTATTGCAACATTGTCCAAATCATCCAAATCCAATCAAATTTTCTTCCCAATGAATTTCTGGGAGGAATTGCAATGTGAAGAAACTTCAAGAAGAAAAGCTATCCCGAAGGGGCTAGAAGGAAAAAACCTTGCTCGCCATATGCAAACTCAAAGCAAGTTGTTTGTTGTTAAAGTAGGGCAAGAATAGTATTACAAAACTTGCAACTCACATTGTTGACTTATTCAATATTCCACTCACATTTTTTAACTTGTTGGAGTCAACTTTAGTTCTTAGTAAAATAATTTCCCTCTATGCATCCAATTATCTTAGTTTTCCATTCTTATCATGTTATGAAGACATACACATGTCCCTCAAAACATTGAACCTGGAATTGAACATGTTTATCTCCATTTTGATTGCCATGCATTTATGCTTTCTTTGTTGAGTCTTGACCTTATTAACTTCCACAATAATGTAGGTTATGTCTTCAACACCTAATCGTCTTAACTAGATATGCTCATACCAACAATCATCTGATTGTCCATTAATACAACTAGTTTAACAAAATAGAATTAGCTAGACCCTCCTTCCAACCACAAATTTTACTAGAATCCAGTGGGAATTTCAGGCACAATCAAAGTTCTCTATGGTGGAATGATTCCGCTGGTTTGTTTTGCCCAATTTTAAATTAAACTCGATCATCCGAAACAGACAGAGTTCTAGATCAATCATCACTCCGACTGAATTGTGCATCAAACATCGATCAGGGAGGGAAGTCTATTACAGGTTTAGGCATCTCCTATACACAACCATTTATCACTAAAGTCTAAGCCTATTTATGAACAACTATTTCTCACTAACCCCTGGCATAAATCAAATTTTAAATTATTGGCCATTTAAGTTATATTAGACAAAGGAATATATATTGTTCAATTTCAACCTTTAAAAGACAATATACCCTATCCATGAAGCTATGCAGTCCATTACCTTTTCCTTTTTTCTAATGTCTCCTGTACTTCTTTAGATGTTTGCAATCTTGGGTGCCCAAGTTCCAGGACTCTGGTCACCCCTGCAGAATCAAAACGTTTTTGCACTAATGATTGCATGATGCAAGGAAAATATATCAAGAAGATGATAAAATGTATTGATAGCAAGTTACCTATAATGAAAATGTTTGGGCATCTTGTTCCTTGTGTCCAAGTGGTTTCATTGCATGTATTGCATATGGAATATACCAAATTAATAAAATTTAAAATCAATCCGAAGTGACAAGTAAGACCAGAGGGAATTAGATTATAGATATAATATAGCTTATGGTTTATATTTCCCTACTTTAACAACAGACTAAATCTTTAAATCTAAATTTATCAGGTGAGATAACAGGGCAAAGTATAGGCTTAAGTCAGCCTAGTCTATCTTTCCCGAAAGGTTAGTAGTCTCTTTCCTTCCATCCAAGGGCCCATCGATCTTGGCTGGGAGATCAGAGAAGGGTGTGATTTCAAAGGTTTGTAAATCCAAGAGGAAAACATTCTAGATATTCACTATTATTTTCTATGTTGTATTAATCTGGTGCATAATCATGGAAAATTGGAGTTCAGGACAGTTCCAATTGCATCAATCTTAATCACATGCGAATATTTATTTTCTATGTTGTATTTATTTAGTGCATAATCATCGAAGTTTGGATATTAGGAGAGTTTGATTGCATCAATCCTAATCACATGTGATTCACTAAGGGAGATATAAAATATACATTTAGCTGGCCACAAATTGGCAGACATAATGCCAAACATTATGGCTTGAAGGCTCAATCTAAGTGTCCAGGATTGGTTCAAGTGAACATATGCACTGATGGTGAAATCAGGCACTAAGTGTATGGGAACAACCAAATGCTCTGGGTGACGACAATTAGAGAGATTGATGATCGATCAATCTAGGTGAAGTTTAATTATAGCAGTATCTGAGATAAAAAGATGGAAAACCCCAAGGCCAACATTCTCGCTTCGATCGAAGCATAAGTTGTGTAACTAAGTTATAGTGGCATGTCTGTTGTTAAATTAGGGCAAGAATAGTACTACAAATCCCGCAACTTTCAGAAATACCATAACCCAGCCATTTTATAGATCACTGAGCTGAACTGTAATGCTTGATTCAATTATGTAACATACTGTTGTAATGCACACACCTTGGGAGGCCTATGGACCTAAGTGAAGGTTGCATTGTCTTGTCAATCTGAATGTGAAAGAAGACTGCTTGATTTAGAGTTGTTGCTACAGAAAAAAACTTGACACTATCATGCCAAGAAAGCATACTAAGAACTTTGGCAACAAAGTATTGAGGACACATTTCCAAAAATGAATCTTTGTATAACCTCTTATCCCTTGGCCATTAATATCTAACATACACAAGGTATTGATCACCACCCGCTACTACCTTTACATCTTTGATGTGAGGTTTTGGCAATGCATGCTTTCAAACTCCGACCATTGAAAGAAAAGTGTGGGAAAATAGATTTTGGAACAGAATCAATTGAAAAACCAATGGTCAAAAAAGAAATATTAAACTAGAATAAAATAATGTATGGGAATATTTGCCCATTATGTCAAATAGAAGTGGTAAACCAATGTATAGAATTCTATATTAGCAATTTTGTTATATTATTGTGTGTCCCAAATACAGTGATTACTTGATGTATATATAAAACCTAGCCTCTTTGTTGATATATTTTTGGTTTAATGAATGATTACACTAGGTGTTCTTTTAGTTATATGCACCCTTAATTACTATATACATAGGAATGGTCTCAAACATAACAGAATTAGACTTAGCGGTAACAAAAATAGATGATGTCAAAGTCTAGCTTTTGCTTCTTCTACATCCTCTAGAGGAAGCAGAAGTCCAATGACAGCTCCAAGGCCTTCTTTCTATAATGGAAAAACCATTTCTAGAGCCACTAAATTTTCACCAATGTTGTCAATATTATATTTTCTGGACAGTTGGCAATATTTTATCCGATACAATGTAATTCACAACTACTTCCACAAATTCTTGGCACTAATGTGAAAGATGACAGTGATACAAAGGTGGTGTCTGGACCCTTTCATTACCAGGCATATAAGTCCTCTGACAAGGTTATATAGGATAAAAAATATTTATCCTCCAAACAAGAAGATACAATATGTTGAGGATCATTTGGACAACTTTGTATTCCAGGATTTCCCAAATCATCTCAAGCAAATCAAATTTTCTTCCCAAATAATTTATGGGAGGACTTGGAATCTGCAGAAACTTTAGGCAGAAAAGCTATCCCTAAGGGGCTAGAAGGAAAAAACCATGCTCGCGCAGATGGAAACTCAAAGCAAGTTGGTGCCAAGCAAACAATTTGATATTAATCCCAACACGTTAAAGTGGTCCAAGACTTGACTGTTGGCCATTAATATCTAACATACTCAAGGAATTGATCACCACCCACTACTACCTTTACATCTTTGATCCGAGGTTTTGGCAATGCATGCTTTTAAACCCCATCCATTGAAAGAAAAGTGTAGCAAAATAGATTTAGGAACACATTCAATTGAAAAACTAATGGACACCAAAGAGATATTGAACTGGAATAAAATAATGTACGGGAATATTTTCCCATTATGTAAAATATAAGTGGTAAAGCAAAGTATACAATTATACATTTGAAATTTTGTTCCCAAATACAATGATTACTTGGTGTATATATAAAATCTAGCCTCTTTGTTGATGTATTTTTGGTTTAATGAATGATTACACTAGGTGTTCTTTTAGTTATATGCATCCTTAATTGCTATATACATGGGAATGGTCTCAAACATAGCAGAATCAGACTTAGTGGTAACAACAACAAATGATGTGAAAGTCTAGCTTCTGCTTCTTCTACATCCTCTATAGGAAGAAGAAGTCCAATGATAGCTCCAAGGCCCTCTTTCTCTAATGGGAAAACCATTTCTACAGCCATTAAATTTTCACCCATGTTGTCAATATTATATTTTCTAGACAGTTGGCAATATTTTAGCCTATACAATGTAATCCACAACTGCTTGGCACTCATGTGAACGATGAAAATGATAAAAAGGTGTTGTCTAGACCCTTTCATTACTAGGCATATAAGTCCTCTGACAAAGTCATATAGGATAAAAAATATTTACCATCCAAACAAGCAAATACAGGATGTTGAGGATCCTTTGGACAACTTTGTATTGCAGCGTTGCCCAAATCACTTCAAGCCAATCAAATTTTCTTCCCAGAGAATTTCTGGGAGGACTTGCAATGTGCAGAAACTTCAGGCAGAAAATCTATCCCAAAGTGGCTAGAAGGAAAAAACCTTTCTTGCTCATATGAAAACTCAAATCAAATTGGTTCCAGGAAAACAATTTGATATTAATCCTAGCATGTTAAAGTGGTCCAAGACTTGCCTCTGGTCCTTAGACCCAATTTTGATATTAATCCTATCTATAAACCCTACTCCTAAAATATTTCTCTACACATATTTTATCAAAATAGGTGTGCTATATGTTCAATATTTTTTCATCAATCTTAACAAAGACTGATATTTTTATCAAAATGGGTGTGCTCTATGTTCAATATTTTTTCATCAATCTTAACAAAGACTCTGATATTGTTTTCAAAGATTTGATTTGAAATATTTATCCCTCTCACAGTTTGGTAGGGAAGATATTTGAACAGTATACTACCATCTCACCCCAATTATTTTCAACCTAGAGTCTAAGGGGTTTCTAACTATAGTACCACTTTTGAATTGTTTTGATTAGCACAGTTTCAACCTATTTTATTATACTATCCACCACAAAAGTTTCCTCCATAAATACTTGTATTTTTTATTTTCTTTGTCTCACGAAAGAAGCCAATTTCTTTCTCCTTTTCATTTATTTATTTTATCTGGATCTCTCTTCTGCACCTGTACTGAAATTGGTTATTTGACAAGCTGAATAGGACAATAGGTTATTTGACAATCTGAATAGGACAATGTCCTTTTGGTGCCATCAATAAATTTCAATTTTCAAATTATGGTTTCCTTGTCTCGATAAAAAAAAAAGTCTTCGATGTAATCCCCGTCTATTGGATTTCTCTAGCTTTGTATTCCTAGAAATTCTATTAAAGATTCAAAAAAAATCTTTTAATTTCTCTGGCACAAAAATAAATGTTTGAGATTAAAAAAATATCGCACTCAATACAGAGCTCTTCTTTTTGCACAAATTATAAACCCATAATCGCACTAGAATTTAGTTCGCATAATTGAGGAAGAAAACAATTCTATACTTGTAATGGAGAAGAAAACTTGTTAACAGATCATAAATAAAATAACCAATCGCTAGATGTGGACAAACAAGTAAACTTGTTAAAATATTTAGAAATAAAATAACCAGTTTCTAGATGTGGACAAATGTACAATTGGAAGAGAATTGCATACGTAAATAGATTATCCCATGTAATAGACAAGAAATTGTGATAAACAAGACACTATGCCAGTTATCAATTTAGGGCTTGAATAAATTATTTATCAAGCTTGTGAAATTGGGGAGAATTAGGGTATTATTGTTGAGCTTGATGATTATCCATAACCTACGGCTTGTCACCATCCATCCTGAGCTTCACCTCGCAGCCCTTGGCCTGAAAGAGGGATTGCAGCCTCGAAGCGTTGTACTTCCAGCAGAAGGGAAGTAGAAGGACACCACCTCCACAGATATTTCCAGGCTGCTACCACTGAGGCGACTGATGAGCTTCGATTCATCAACGATGACCATGACCTTGACGGAGGCAGCCTCCACCATCTTCTCTCATAGCAACGCACAACTGCGACCCTGGACGAGATTGAGCTCCAAGTCAACTTCATCAGTGGCGAGATCAATGTTGGGGTGATCATCAAGCTCCTAGAGTGGGATTCCCAGAGGCGTGGCCTGCTCAGCAAGATTTAACAGCAAGATTTGATGCAACAGGAAAAGCCTTGGGCAAAGAACATAAGAATTAGTGTATTATTGCAGTTTGATGATTATGCGTAACTTGCGGCTTGTCACTGTCCATCCTGAGCTTCGCCTCACAGCCCTCAGCCTGAAAGAGGGATTGCAGCCTCAAAGCATTGTACTTCCAACAGACGGGAAGCAAAAGGACACCACCTCCACAGGCATTTCCGGGCTGCTACCACCGAGGCCACTAACGAGCTTCGATTCATCGACAATGACCATGACCTTGGCGAAGGGAGCCTCCACCATCTTCTCCAGAGAAACGCGCAATCACGGCCCTGGGCGAGATTGAACTCCAGGTCGACTTCGTTAGCGGTGAGATCAATGTTGGGGTGATCATCAAGCTCCTAGAGTGGGATGCCCAGAGACGTGGCCTGCTCAACAAGATTTAACAGCAAGATTTGATGAAATAAGAAAAACCTTCTAAAAAGCACATCAGAAACTAACCTAAACTAATTACTAGCAATTTTCCCAAAAGGTACAAAGAGAGGCCGATAGACTTATGAAGTTAGAATTGTTGATTTTTTATAATGGATTTAAAAGTATAAGTATTTCTTTTTTAAATATTAAAAATAGAAAATAATGAATGTTGGAAACCATATAAGATGTATTGTCTAAGATATATATATATATATATATATATATATCTATATTATATATATATATATATATATATATATATATATATATATATATAAATATATATATATATATGTATATGTATTAAAAAGTACAAGTATTTTTGTAAAAAATATTAAACATAAGAAAATAATGAATGTTAGAAACATATAAGATATATATAGTCTAAAATATTTTATTCATATATATATATATATATATATTATATATATATATATATATATAGATATATAAATGAATTAAAATCTCAATTGTATTTTCAATTTGGGTATTGGTTAACTTTTATGCAAACAAATGCTTCCACAATTGTAACTCTTCTTACTTAGAGTAATTTACTAAATGACAAAACTCATGACTCCTATAGATATTGCATCAAGCAGACCTCAAATTCAATTTGGGTAATGAAAATTTCATATATGACCATGCGGGCTTCTATGGTTCAACGTTGTTACTTTCATAAGGCTCACTAACTAGTTTATACAATTTTCTCAATAATTATGCTTAAAAGGCAACACCAAGGGAATTAAGAGAGTAGAACGGAAAAACGCATTGTTTTCATTCAAACATACAACTACCGAAAAAAAATTTGAAGAAGGTAGAGACTCCTTAAGGCACTTAAAATCCATCAAGAATCTCAGCTATACATATCTTGATGCACAAGATGGCCGAAGCACATTAAACATGGAAAATTTTATGGTGCATGATATATTAGAGCTACAGAAATGTTAATTATTTTCCAATTATGGTGAATCCAGTATTAACAGAAAATCATACAGGAAAGTTTGTAATTGTTCTAGGTCCCCATTATTTGAGAGTTGCCATATCATCAACAGTCATACAGGAAATTTTGTAGTTTTTCTAAGTCCCCAGTGATTGAGAGCTTCCATATCATAAGCTCTCGCAGCTTTCTCTTCTTGATCATAGCCACCTAGGAAAAAAAAGGCCAATCTCCAGCTCTGAAGCAATCCAACAATCACTGGTATTTGGTTGGACATGTGATGTCTGCATTTGTAATCGACAAATTTCATTATTTTATAGACTTCAGCTTATACCATGGAGTAGCTTCTCTTAACACTAAGAGGAAAAATAAAAGAATGACTTTCTGTTTGAAATATAAAGACAGTTTATTTTATGTGATTTCTTTGATATGTCATTGAGTGAAGCTTGAGTGATTATAAGTTTACACAATAATCCAAAAATTTTCATCAAATTAAATGCATACCTGGTTACTCCCTGGTATTTTGATGCACCCCTTGAAAAGCCACTACTATTTCTGCAAAATTAATCAAAGCAACTTCTTATTACTTCTTAAAAAAAATTGTGAAACTCAGTGGATATTTTGATGCACCCCTTCAAAAGCCACTAATATTTCTGCAAAATTGATCAAAGAAACTACCTATTACTTCTTGGACAAGGTTATTAACCCTACAAAATGACGATTTTCCAGCTCCATAAATAAAGCATTTTCATCATTACATCAACTCAACTCTCTCAGTCTCTTTATCAATGTCTCAAGTGATTTTTTCTTTGCATTTGTCTTCAAAGTTCGCGTACCAAAGGTTCCATCTCTCAGATGTTAAATTTCTGAACCTGTGCGTATGCAAATTCCAATTGACGACAAGCATCAGCCACATGAAAATTCATCCTTCACATTTTGCAAAAAACATAATGGTTTCCATGGTGAAAAAGCTTTATCAAAATTCAATACTATTTCTATGACAAAATCCTCCTAGGAGTTCAAAGATCTTCTTAAGCCAAGATTTAATATCTTCTTGGGATTATTGAAAAAAAAACTGGAAAATCCTGCACAAAGTTCAATGAGTTATGGCAAAAGGCCCAGATCTAACTTCGAAGAGTTTTCAATTACTAAGATCCATCTTGTCAAGTTCCCTGTAAAATCTACCCAAGCATTTAGAGGTTTCTAAATTTTGCTGTCAAGTTTTTTTTCTTTTGCTCAGTGAATAGGGGAAGCATTACCCTCAAGATAGCATGTTATCAAAATCAGGTCCATTAAGAAACCAACCACACTGGAGGGCCTTCTATTCTGTCAAAATTCACCCAGGACTTACACCATGCCGTGCCCATTTGCCCACATTATCACGGGCCAGTGCCAACACATGGTGGGGCAAACCCAAAGAGGTTTTACATGTGTCATAACAATCATTACAGAATGTGCTCCGCCTAGTGCTAGAACATAAGACAGCTAGGCATTACACAATAAAATATCACACCAAACATACATCCTTCTTAAAATTACATATTTACTTAGGGCAAGAATCAAGATCCTCTAAAAAAAAAAGTTCTTTAAAGCAAAATCACTAAATTTTTTTCTCTGTTGTATCGTATCACTGCATGGACAATAATTTAGCTCGAACAATACCATGCTTTCAAATGATTTCAATTTTTCTGAAGTGTTTCATTTACAAATATTTCAAACTTGGCACCAGGAAATGGCATCATGTACTTACCGGCTAGTAAATGGATTTGGGAAAAAGCTTGTGGTGGCGGCCATGGATCTTCGTGGGAGGCAAGCTATTAGTGAAGTGGAAGTGGGCCAAAACTTTGCGATCTGGCAGGAGTTTCAGCAGCAATTCCTTGGTGAATTCTTCCTCTATGTGTAGTGGTGGGATCTAGTATTGCAGCAATAATGCTACAACTCCTGGGACTCCCTTCTTTACTTTTATCAAACCGGTCATTCGTAACAAACTTGGAAGCGACGGTGCTGTATGCACAAGTACTAGCTCTCGCCGGAGCTGTCATTTGGTCAGCTAGCACAAGTCCACTAGGGGCTTAAGCCAACTTCTATGAGCTCTTAGAAGAAGATTTTTAATTGATGGATGAAAGCTAACTCAAAGGAAGTTAATCTACTTGTGAAAAGAGAATGAAAAATTGAAGGAAAGCGCAAACCCTAGCAAACCCTAATTCTACCAGCTAGTCCTACTGATGCAAAGATGAGAATGCAAACTACTGAAAGAGATGCCATTACTTCTATGAAGGTAAAATACATGGGTTTAGACTACCTTTGTCCTAAGAAAACATCTTTTTGTATTTTTTATTAAGTTGTCAATTTCATCATGCATATGCTTTAACTGTGCTTTACTGTGCAGGGGTGGATCAAGGAGGAGAAATACTTGGAAAAGGTTGGGATGGTTCAGAGAGGGTCTAAGGAGTCCCTAACACCCTTCCAGAGAGTTTCACAAATTTTGGCTATCAGGAAACATCATTTGTGAGCTTCTACAGGAAGTCTGCAGGTGTTCTACAGAATGTTCAGGAATTTCTACAGGATGTTCAAAAATTTCTACAGGATGTTTGAAAATGGGTTTTTAGAGGATGGGTGAGTGAGGGAAGATGCATGAATGGATCTGGAGGTAGGATAGGGGTCTAAAGTTGCCTAAGGACTGGTGGATGGAGTGGTGAGAAGGTGTAGAAGGTTGACTTGGCTTGAAGAAGGCTAAGGCAATGATTGAGCAAGAAGGTAGGGTTATGTGGAAAAAAGGATAGATCGGAGATGAGGAACTTAGCTAGGAGATGGAACAGGTGGCTCAGATGACGCTTTGGGTGGATGAAAGAGTGGTGGAGATTCCCTGCATGGTGTACTTCAACCGAATCAATAAATTCTTGCAAATGATCAATATCTGAGCTAATCTAGTCTACCTATCAAAAGAATGAATGAAAAATAGTTGTATTGGAAAGAAAACCATGTACATCAACTATGCAAAGAAACATTTCAGAGCTCTAAACCCATAATTGACTTCTGTAAAGGAAAAAAATACACTAAGGATTGCATGGTCAAGCAAACTAGTGTTTTTGTTGGGGCATCACTGTTTCTTCAATTCCAGCCCCTGATCCAATAAGGATGAGGTGAAACCGAGAGTGTGGTTGTCCCTTTTCTTTGAAGCTTTTTATGTTATTATCCTACCAAAACACCTGAAGTAATGCTATTCATAACCAATGATCTATCCAAGCAACATAACTAAATCTGTGTAACAAAAATACGTTCAAATACATAAAGGCAAACAATGATGCATGAAGGAAAAGTAACAATACAGAAAGGAGGCCCTAGGCTCTCAGGTTGGGCCCAACCGTGAGAGCTATGGCCCCTATGGAAAACTCAAATTTGATATAAAATCGAACTGCTTCTCATTATCAAAAAATAATCATAAGAGTGATGCCAAAAATGGCTACAAAAGAACAAAGTAAAGCTAGCAGCACTGAGGTGCAAAATACACAATGGTTTCCAAAGTCCCTTACGAAGGCTGAGGCCTCAACATTTATACATCACGAGGGACGTAGCTGGCCTCCTCAATCTGTGGAACTCAGCTGTCGAAACTGTGAGTTATACAATCCCTTCTAAAATCCGCTTGGCTTCCTTCTAGATTCGGTTTTGGTGGCCTTTGGAGCTCGGAGTTGCGGGTGAATATCCCAAGGAAGGGTTATTTAATGCCATAGATAGCCCCCTACAAATCCTCACCTCAGGCTTGGCTATCTTTTAGCCCATGATTTCTCGGTTTTGCTCCAACATGTGTCAAAAAACCTGAAATAAGCATGTGTTAGCCACCTAGGAAGAGTGACTACCCTTATTCGTACAAATAACATAAACATACTGAAAATAATGCAGAAGCTATGGAAAATGAAAGATTTGAACAAGGAATGAACAAGGATAATTAGGCCAAATGAGCCCAACAAGTTACCAATTTTGGGGCTCATAATCACCCCCCTGCTAAAAGGGTTGCTCATCCTTTCAGCAACTAGTCCAGCTCCTCGTCTTTCATTGCTTTAATCGCCACCCTTACATCCCAGGCTTCTCATGTAGTGTCCTCCGCACTGTCATGGAATCCAGCCTGCCTTTCCACCTCTTCCCACTACTTATGCTCTTCCTCTTCTATGTCCCCTTCTAACAATCCCAAAAGCAAGGGTGGACTTAGCTTGAGTCTTATCCAATTATCCTGGAGGTTCTGCGTAGACTTCTTGTAGAGAGGCACTCGTGCCAAGGCCTTTCTCATCCGAGTTGGAATGTGATATTCTCGGATTTTGAGGCTGTGGGACAATCTGTTCCACCTACGGGTTCAGGCATGAACACAATTGTCCCCTAATAATTGCTCCATGTCCTCGAAGTGTGCTATGGCCTCGGCTTGGTGATCCATGTACTCTAATAAAGCTTGAGAGTTGGTTTCTAGGTGTTGGTGAGTGGATATCAATGCTGTGGGGTCCCCTGGCTCTGCTCTAATCAACAGTGGTTCATGTAGCTCCCGTTCCATTACATTCTTGACCTCAGCTGCTCTCTCTTCTTCGTGGTTTAACCATGAGGTCATTGCCATCAGCTGCACGTCCCCTACTGTTGTGTTGGGGTCCCACGAGGTGATGTCTGGAAGGGCCAAATTATGGAGGTAAAACTCTGAAAGCTTGGCCTTATCTTCCGATGAACTGGTGTTACATAAATCCATGAATTGCTCGGGGTTTTGGATGTCGGAGATACCCCTCTGTGCCAATGTGTTGATTTGGAACTGTAGCCACTGATCCCTTAGGTATAGGCCATAGGATTTGGCCGGTTGCCTACATTGCAGAGCTTCCATTGCCCAACTGGCCATGCAGGCCAGTTGTGCGTCCTTTTCTTGCATCTGCTATTTCAGGGATTGTATCTCTATACCTGCCTGCAATTCCCTTTCCTGTAGCTGCCGGTTAAGTTCCTCAAGATCAGCTTGCATCCCTTCTTTTCCTTGAGGTTCTGCTGAGGGGTCCTTGGTTGGTGTGTCCTCTCCTTTTCTCTGTCCCTGCAGCTAGAGCTGTTGTCTGAGCAGCTCATTCTCTTCTCTTAACTTGGCTTGTTGGGAGCTTTCCACATGCCTTACTCTCGCCAACTCCCTTTGTGTTTCCATGAGCCTTTCCTCTAGAGGCCCTATGTCTGCTACCCCCTTGGATTTAGCGATCCTCATCCAAGTGTGGGTTCGTACCCTCTCTTCCTCTAGTGGTAGAAACAGTGGCACTGTGAACTTTTTAGGAATAATTTTGTCGGCCTCCAAAAATTTATAATAAGAGCCCAGGTTGGGCTGGGGGCTTAGTTCCATGATGACATCAGTCTTCTCTTCCCCCTGTGGTGACTTGGCTGCTCTCTCCTCCTCCTGTGGTGACTTGGCTACTTTCTCCTCCATCTGCTCAGTTGCTTTCAGCCTAGCCAAATTTTCCTGTAGAATAGCCTCAACATCCTATAGAGAGGCTTATGAGCTCAATTTCTCCATTCTTTCCCTCCATGAGGATGTTTTCGGGCTACCCCACTCATAAGTAATGGATGCCTTGGAGGGCGATCTATCCTTTGGTTTGGTAGGGGTATCCACGATGGTGATTGGCTCTTTTGATGGAGACTGGGGTCTGCTAGCCTTAATGCTTACACTCATTCTCACTTTAAAATATAGAGGAGTCTCCCTCTTTCATTTCTCTTTTGGACTGGGAGAGGTACTTAGGGTGGACAGCATAGCTGCTGCCTCCCTAGCTAGAATTTTGGCCGACTTCTCCTTCTGCTGTCCTTCTTTCAGACTTCCTATAGAAAGTCCTGTAGCGGTTGCTGTCTCGCTTCCTGTAGAAGTCGTTTTTAACTTTCCTTTAGAAATACTCTGCTACATTCCTGTAGAAGCCGAGGGCACTATTTTAGCCTGCTTGGTTGAGGGGACTTTTTCCTTTAACTTGGCTAAGGTTGCCTTAGGGGTGCCCTTACTGACTTGGACTTTCTCAGTTTGTTCTGCCCTGCTCTGTAGTCTTTTCTCCCTGGGTGTTGGTGCAATTTTATCAACCCCTGTTTTGGCAGCTTGCCCCTTTTCTTGTGTTCCTTTCTGTTCTTTCTTTGGTGTTTTGCCAGGGGTTTCTTGTTCTTTAACCTTCTTCTCTGGCTGAGTATGCTCCATCTTCTTGCTGTTGGAGGAAGTGAGCTCCTAGGCCAAGACTCAGATGTCATCATCCTTTGACATGTTCCAAAAAATTTCCCAGGAGAGAGGGACAGTGAAGGTGTGGAGTGCATCTTCCACGAGGAGCTTAATAATCCCATAATGGGTTAGCTAGTTTGGTGTCCCCTCTCTCAATTTGGTGGCACATTTAGTCATGGACTGCAGGAGGAAGTAAGGAATGCTCAATTTTTTCTCTGAGGGTAGGTCCATGTGGTGCCTGAGTTCTGTGAGCAACCGAAAATGATAGCCATATATGATGCTAAATCGCCCCTGACATGTAATATACTTCATAATTTGGAGGCTGACTTCACTCCAGAACAGTTGTAGGCTAGTTCTTCAAACTCCATTCTTGTCATTTGAGAATTGTTCCTCTGGCAAGAAGAACTCTTTTTTAGCTTTCTGACCCAACTTCCTCTCCTCCTTATCCTAGGGTACCCCCATTGGAAGATCAGTTACTCTGCTGATGAGCTGTGGGGTGAGTCTGAGGGTCAATCCTATAAAGTTGACAACAACCAATGTCTCTAACTTTGGCCTGAGGGACCGGAGGAATTCTTCCACAATTTCATCATCATGACCTTGAAGCTTGTCACAGAATGACATCCAGTGTGCACGAGAAAGCAAGTCCACCACCTCAGGGGTTTCTCGTAATTTCTTGGAGTTTGAAGGTTCTTTTCTAATGAACCCTCCCGGCATGGTAAAATTCTGTGTTTTCTCGCGCTTTCAAGCAGATAGGGAGTTCTGGGTGTATTTCCTTCTCAGAGTGTAAAAAAAGATATCTTTGTGTCAATTACCCTGTGCTGAACTTGCCTGCTCATATACAGAAGGAGGACTTCGGGATTTTTTCACACGAAGCGCAGAGCTATGTCTCCATTATACCCATAGTCACATAAAATTTACAATTTTTACTGGTGCTTTGACAGTGTCTCAATTTCTACAGGAGGGATTTTTCATTCAATCGTGGAGGAAATCAAGCATGCAGACCACGAAGACAATTTCAGGTAGTGATAAAAAAAAAACTTTTCCTTTCACAGACAGACTTGCATTCACATTTCCCTACCCCCCCTCAATATGTCGAATTCACCACCTTTGGAATTATTTGCATGGGAAAGTTAAGTTCTGCCTACCCCACTGAAAATTGCCACCCTCAACGTGAATAGTTCGCGCTGCTTCGTATGCTGAGTTTCCTGTAGCGCAGCTTCCTGTAGAAATCGTTCCCGACTTCTGGAGGAGGTTACGGTGGCGTAGGACTAGTCTGAGCGGTACCAGGACGTTTGAACAGACTGAGAACTCGGGCTAACAACTTGCATAGGAGGAGGACACGTACTCGGCTGCAAAATGGATGTGAGTATAAATGACTATAGTGCATCATAAGTATTCAACCGGCCGATTTCGAAATGCTGCGGAATTCATGGCGCGGGGGTGAGATGTCCCCGTTGATCCGTTGGCCGACATCATTGCTCTCATTCCCCAACGTGCCCTTGATCACTGAATTCTTCCCTCTGCATTTACCGCCACCATTCATGTCATACCACCGCTTCTCCCTGACTGGACACTTCCCACGTGTTAATTATCCAGCTTTTCGACATAACCAATCCCATTCGGATCGTACGAGGCCGCCTAACTAGCTGGGGTGGCCAGTTCAATGGCAACCAACCTTGTTCAATCCGTCCATTCTCACAGTCATGCATATTTAGAGTATATCTTATGTAATTTGATGAAATAAGGTTAGGCACTTACCTGTGCAGCCGTGGACGTGGGTTTTTTCAGGTTTCTGTATGAGGGATGCTAGATTTGCATGCTACTGCATTGTGCACAGGTGTTGGGGCTCCTCTTCATTGGCTGCTGCTAGCTACGAGACTTTGAGACCCGTTTCCCTGGTGGCGAATGCTGCATGAACCGGTTCTGCAAGCTGCTGGTGTCTTCATGGTAGGTGCTCCAGCTGGATCAACTGCTACAGGATTCCTGTAGGACATCCTGTAGCCATTTCTCCTTCCGGGGTGCATGCTGAAATAAATGGAGTCACGTTCCCAGGTGAAGGGTCTTGAGGTCACCTTGACAGGTGAAGTGTGCGAGCCTTAGAAGGCCTTATTTTTTATTTTGAAAAAACAAATTTTCTTATCTGAAAAAATAGGGTTCTGGTATGCATGTGCCGGTATATTCGACCAGATGAGAGTAATGGTGTTGAAAGGAGGTGAAACGAGTGGAGGATGGAAGAAAAGAGTGGTTGCATGCCTCCTCAATGGGCTTCAAGCTCCAAATCCTTCTCTGTAATCGTTTCTGGCCCGTCCAAAAGCTCTACAGGATGTTTCCTGTAGAAATACAAAACTTCCTGTAGAATGTCTTGTAGCTTCCTGTAGAAGGCTGAACGATGACTAGGTTGTGTCCAAATCTTGGAAAAATGAGTGTTCATGGACGAAGTGTATGTGAGGCTGCCTGGTAGCTTGATAGGGACCCTTGTCCTTGGGTTGAGAGGCCTCCTTTGTGCGTTGTGTTCCTCCAACCTACAACACTGTTCAGAGATCAGCTTGTCTTCCTTTTTCTTTTCTTTTTTCTTCTTCTTTCTTTTCTTTTCTTGGTTTTGTTTTGTTTTTTTTTTTGTTTTTTTTAAGAGACAGCAGGGGCGCCTTAATGAGGCTTTCACCCCTACCATCTGCCTTGGGCGCCTCAAAAAGGTTTTCACCCAAGGATCTTTTTATTCCAATTCTTTTTTCAGAGAGACAACAGGAGCGCCTCAATGAGGTTTTCACTCCTACCATCTACCTTGGGCACCTCAAAAAGGTGTATTGCAGCAATAATGATGCAACTCATGGGACACCCTTCTTTAATTTTATCAACCCGGTCATTCGTAACAAACTTGGAAGCGACGGTGCTATATGCACAAGTACTAGCTCTTGCCGCAGCTGTCACTTGGTCAGCTGGCGCAAGTCTGCTAGGGGCTTAAGCCAACTTCTAGAGCTCATAGAAGAATATTTGTAATTGATGGATGAAAGCTAACTCAAAGGAAGCTAATCTACTTGCGAAAAGAGATTGAAAAACTGAAGGAAAGCGCAAACCCTAATCCTACCAGCTAGTCCTATTGATCCAATAATGAGAATGCAAACTACTGAAAGAGATGCCATTACTTCTATGAAGGTAAAATACATGTGTTTAGACTACCTTTGTCCTAAGAAAAGATATTTTTGTATTTTTGATTAAGTTGTCAATTTCATCATGCATATGCTTTAAATGTGCTTTACTGTGCAGGGGTGGATCAAGGAGGAGAAATGCTTGGAAATAGTTGGGATGGTTCATAGAGGGTCTAAGGAGTCCCTAACACCCTTCCAAAGAGTTTCACAAAGTTTTGCTATAAAGAAACCTCATTTGTGAGCTTCTACAAGAAGTTTGGAGGGGTTCTACAAGATGTTCAGGAATTTCTACTAGATGTTCAAAAATTTCTATAGGATGTTTGAAAATGGGTTTTTGGAGGATGGGTGAGTGAGGGAAGATGCATGAATGGATATGGAGGTAGGATAAGGGTCTAAAGTGGCCTAGGGACTAGTGGACGGAGTGGTTAGAAGGTGTAGAAGGCTGACTTGGCTAGAAGAAGGATAAGGCAATGATTGAGCAAGAAGGTAGGGTTATGTGGAAAAAAGGACATATGGAAGATGAGGAACTCAGCTAGGAGATGGAACAGGTGGCTCAGATGATGCTTTGGGTGGATGTAAGAGTGGTGGAGATGCCCTGCACGGTGTACTTCAACTGAATCAACAAAGTCTTGCAAATGATCAATATCTGAGCTAATCTAGTCTACCTATCAAAGGCATGAATGAACAATAGCTGTATTGGAAAGAAACCCGTGTACATCAACTATGCAGAGAAACATTTTAGAGCTCTAAACCCATAACTAACTTCTGTAAAGGAAAATAGTACACTAAGGATTGCATGGTCAAGCAAACTAGTGTTTTTGTTGGGGCAGCATTGTTCCTTCAATTCCAGCTCCTCATTCAATAAGGATGAGGTGAAACCGAGAGTGTGGTTTTCCCTCTTCTTTGAAGCTTTTTCTGTTATTATCCTACCAAAACACCTGAAGCAATGCTATTAATAAACAATGATCTATCCAAGCAACATAACTAAATTTTCCTAACAAAAATACGTTCAAATGCATAAAGGGAAACAATGATGCATAAAGGAAAAGTAACAGTACAAAAAGGAGGTCCTAGGCTCTCAGGTTGGGCCCAACCCTGAGAGCTATGTCTCCTATGGAAAACTCAGATTAGATATAAAATCGAACTACTTTTCATTATCAAATAATAATCATAAGAGTGATGCCAAAGATGGCTACAAAAGAACAAAGTAAAGCTAGCAGCACTGAGGTGCAGAATACGCAAGGGTTTCAAAAGTCCCTTACGAAGGCTAAGGCCTCAACATTTATACATCACGAGGGACCTAGCTGTCCTCCTCAATCTGTGGAACTCGGCTGTTGAAACTGTGAGTTAGACAATCCCTTATAAAATCTGCTTGGCTGCCTTCTAGATTCAGTTTTGATGGCCTTTGGAGCTCAGAGTTGGGGGTGAAGATCCCGAGTAAGGGTTATTTAATGCCATAAGCAACCCCCCTATGGATCCTCACCTTAGGCTTCGCTATCTTTTAGCCCATGATTGCTTGGTTTTGCTCCAACATGTGTCAAAAAACCTGAAATAAGCACGTGTTACTTTTCCTTTATGCATCACTGTTTCCCTTTATGCATTTGAATGTATTTCTGTAAGGCAGATTTAGTTATGTTTCTTGGATAGATCATTGGTTATGAATAGCATTGCTTCAGGTGTTTTGGTAGGATAATAATAGAAAAAACTTCAAATAAAAGGGACAACCACACTCTCGATTTCACCTCATCCTTATTGGATCAGGGGCTGCAATTGAAGAAACATTGTTGCCCCAACAAAAACACTAGCTTGCTTGACCATGCAATCCTTAGTGTACTGTTTTCCTTTACAGAAGTTAGTTATGGGTTTAGAGCTCTGAAATATTTCTCTGCATAGTTGATGTACATGGTTTTCTTTCCAATACAACTATTGTTCATTCATGCTTTTGATAGGTAGACTAGATTAGCTCGGATATTGATCATTTATAAGACTTTGTTAATTTGGTTGAAGTACACCATGCAGGGCATCTCCACCACTCTTTCATCCACCCAAAGCATCATTTGAGCCACCTGTTCCATCTCCTAGCTGAGTTACTCATCTCCCATCTTCATTTTTTCCACGTAACCCTACCTTCTTGCTTAATCATTGCCTTAGCCTTCTTCAAGCAAAGTCAGCCTTCTACACCTTCTCACTTCTCCATCCACCAGTCCCTAGGCCACTTTAGACCCATACCCTACCTCCATAGCCATTCATGCATCTTCCCTCACTCACCCATCCTCTAAAAACCCATTTTCAAACATCTTGTAGAAATTTCTGAACATCCTGTAGAAATTCCTGAACATCCTATAGAACCCCTGCAGACTTCCTGTAGAAGCTAACAAATGAGGTTTGTTGATAGCCAAACTTTGTGAAACTCTCTCGAAGGGTGTTAGGGACTCCTTAGACCCTCTCTGAACCATCCCAACCTTTCCAAGCATTTCTCCTCCTTGATCCACCCCTGCACAATAAAGCACAGTTAAAGCATATGCATGATGAAATTGACAACTTAATCAAAAATACAAAAAGATGTTTTCTTAGGACAAAGGTAGTCTAAACACATGTATTTTACCTTCATAGAAGTAATGGCATCTCTTTATGTAGTTTGAATTCTCATCTTTGCATCAGTAGGACTAGGTGGTAGAATTAGGGTTTGCTAGGGTTTGCGCTTTCCTTCAGTTTTTCAATCTCTTTTCATAAGTAGATTAGCTTCCTTTGAGTTAGCTTTCATCCATCAATTAAAAATATTCTTCTAAGAGCTCATAGAAGTTGGCTTAAGCCCCTAGCAGACTTGTGTCAGCTGAGCGAGTGACAGATGCGGCAAGAGCTAGTACTTGTGCATACAGCACTGTCGCTTCCAAGTTTGTTATGAACAACCATGTTGATAAAAGTAAAGAAGGGAGTCCCAGGAGTTGCATCATTATTGACTAGCACTGATTTTTCCACATTTTTGACGAACTTTTGCCTCGAAAGAGGTTTCCTGTAGATCTTTAGTTGATGCCCGTTGACGAGCATGGGGATGGCTTCTTCGTCAATAATCCGGATAAGGACAAAACCATTGTCATTACACTTTTTGACTGCATATGGTCCTAGCCATCTTGTCCTCAGCTTCCCCTTGAAATCCTTATGTTTGGAATCATACAGCAGTGCCCAATCTCTTGGCTGGAATTGTTTGTCATTGAGGTGCCGGTCATGCCATACCTTCCTCTCAAGTTGAATCACCTCTGAGTGGAGGAGGGCCTGCATTCAAAGTTCATCTAACCCGTTCAGCTGCATTAACCTTTCTTGTTGAGCATGGTTGAGATCTAGGTCCAGCTGAGCTACCATCCTCAATGTGTTCTATTCAAACTCAATTGACAGCAAAGCTCTCTTCCCATAGACCGGCTCATAGGGTGTGAAATTAGTTATGGTCTTCCAACTGGTGTTGTAGGCCCAAGTGGCCTCAACTAGGCGATCTGCGCAATCATTTCTGTTGTTGCTCACCACCTTAGTTAAGATCCCCTCTAATGCTCTATTGGTGACTTCCACTTGTCCATTCGCTTGAGGATGATATGGGGTGGAAGTCCTATGCTTGATATTGTAATGAGCAAGCAAGTCTTCAATCAAATTCGAGGTGAACTGGCTTCCTTGATCGGTGACTAACTCTCTTGGGTAGCCAAATTTGTAGAAAATGTTCTCTTAAAAACTTAGCCACCTTTTCTTTTGTTCCTGCCTTGATTTCCTTGGTTTCTGCCCACTTTGTTAGATAGTCTGTGCACACAATGATGTAAGACTTTTGCCTTGAAGGACGGTTGATAGGACCCACAAAATCCGTACCCCACTTCTCAAATGGCTCAAGAGTCACCTGAGGTTGGAGAGGCATTTCGTCCCTTGGAGTCGGTTTCCCCATCCTTTGGCATCGGTCACATTGGCTGATATATCTTCTGACATTTTGATGAAGAGTGGGCCAATAGTAGCCTTCCTGTAGAATTTTGAAGGCAGTCCTCTTGGCTGCAAAATGTCCTCCACAAGGTCCATCATGACATGTGAGGAGGATGTCAAAGACTTCCTCCTCCCTTACACAACGCCTTAAGATCTGATCAGGGCCATGTTTGAATAGGTTTCCCCCAATCCAAGTGCATGAGGCACTTTTCCTCACGATTTTTCTCTTCTCCTTTGAGGATAGATGCAGAGGGAACTGTGTTGAGACCAGATAGTTTGCTATATCAGCAAACCACAGGAAGAGTACTGAGATAGAAAATAGATGCTCATCTAGCATCTGGTCATCCACTATTACTTCTTCACCTGCAGGAAAATCCAATCTAGACAAGAAGTCAACAACAACATTTTCTTTACCTGGTTTGTCAACGATGGTCAAATCAAACTGCTGCAACAAAAGTAACCATCTAATAATACGAGCATTCACATGAGGCTTATTCATTAAATATCTAATTGCAGCATGGTCAGTATGTACAAATGTTTGATAGCCAGTGATGTAGTGTCGGAACATGTTCAGGGAATGGACCACGGCCAGGAACTCTTTCTCAGTTACCGTATAATTCATTTCTTCCTTGGATAAGTTTTTGCTGACAAAGTTTATAGCATATGGAATTTTTCCTTCAACTTGTCCTAAGGCTGCCCCTATGGCTTTGTTCCAGGCATCATTGTGGATGTGGAAAGGTACGACCTAGTTTGGGTCTCTCAGAATTGGAGCAGACACCAACTTATCCTTCAATTCATTCAGAGCCCTTTGGCAATCATCCAACCATTTAAGCTCAACATCTTTTGCTAAGAGGCCAAACAATGATGAGGCTAGCTTACGAAAGTATTTAATGAATCTTCTATAATATCCCGCTAAGCCTAGGAAACTCCGAACATCTCTCACCTTCTGAGGAGGTGGGACCTTTTTGATGATAGCAATTTTACTGGGATCCACCTGTAACCCCTGGCCAGAAATGGTATGACCTAACACGGTCCCTTTAGTCATCAAGAACTCACATTTTTCAGGACTAAGGGACAGGTTCATCTCAATGCACTTGCTCAAAACTTTTCCCAGGTTGGATAAGGCTTCCTGGAAGCTAGACCCATAAGGAAAAAAGTCATCCATATAGATTTCTACCGAATCATGGACCAACTTGGCAAAGATGCTTAATACAGCTCTCTGGAAAGTGGCAGGGGCATTACATAGCCCAAAGTGAAGGACACGGTAGGCAAAGGTACCCCATGGACAAGTGAAGGTGGTCTTATCTTGGTCCTCTGGGCTGATTTGGATCTGATTATACCTGTTGAACCCATCTAGGAAAGAGAAAAACCTCTTCCCTGCCAGACCATCCAACACTTGATCTATGAAAGGTAAAGGGAAATGGTCTTTCTTGGTTGCTTTGTTCAGTTCTCTGTAGTCCACATAGATTCTGAATTTTCCATTTTTCTTGGATACCAACACCAGAGGGGAAACCCATTCGCTATCCGAGATGGGGTAGATGAATCCTGCATCCAACAATTTTTACACTTCTTCTTTAACAATGTCCTTGAGGGCTAGATTCATTCTCCTCTGAGGTTGCCTGACTGGTTTATAGTCCTCCTTGGTGTAGATATGATGCGTACAGACCGAGGGATGGATTCCCTTCATTTCCTTCTAGCTCCAGGCAAAGGCCTCCAAATGGCGGGTCAAGAGGCTACGTAGCTCCTTTTCCTGAGAGGGAGAGAGAGAGGAGATTATCTTTAAAGTCCTCTCAGGGCCAAACTCCACATTCTTAACTCTGGGAGTGGTCAGATCAGTCGCACATAGGTCCACTAAAGAATTGGCCTCGGTATCTTCCACCAACTCTTCTAAGGATAGTGCACCAGGGGGAGGATTTTGGATTAAGTTCTCAATCAAATCATTCTCGGTTGGAGGACTTCCCCTGGTGGCCTCTACTATGCATAATGGTGCAGAGTAGACCTCATCATCTTCTCCTTCTTCCAACCAGAGGGGTAAGTCATGTTCTAGCAGAGGTTGGGCAGGAGGGTATAGGACCAGCTGTTTGGACATAGGCCCATTTTTTATGGTCATGCTTCCGGCTTGACAGCTAATGTAAGCATCTACAGTAGCCAGCCAAGGCCTTCCCAAAATGAGGGGATATCCCATCAGTATTTCCTTTGGCTGGAGGACCAAAGAGTCCGCAGGGTATTCCCAAGAGTCAACAGAGACCAAGACATCCTCCACAATCCCTTCAGGAGTCACTGTGGAGCGGTATGCCAATTGCAGCACTATCGAGGTCTTCCTTAGGGAAATCTGAAGGTTGAGCTTGAGCATGGTGTCCCTGGTCATCACATTAATGGCGGCCCCTAGATCAATCAAAGTGTGGGGTATAATGGTGCCATTGATGTGGACATCAACTACAAGACTCCTAAGGTCCAAATACTTTGGATAGATTACTTGCCCCAACATGAGATCGGACAGTTGTCCTATGACATTGATGGTTGAGGTATCTTTCTTTCGCCTGCCTAGGTGCCTGAAACACTTCTCCTTCATCAATTTGTTGTATATCAGTACATCTTTTATGGCCTGGAGAAGTGGTATTTTCACACACAACTTCTTGAGTTCTCCCAGAAGCTCATCCTCTTCTAGGTTGGGTTGTGTGGTTACTGTGAGTCGCTCAGGAAAGTGTGGAATGGCTTGGGGTTCACTTTCCTGTTTCTCTTCCTCCTCCTCTAGGGGAGGAGGTTGGCGCTCTGGAAGGACCTTCCCAGATCGGAGGTTGATCCCTTGGATCTCCACAACATAGGTAGGGCATGTTGTTTCCCCAGTATATACCTACTGGGCCTGCCTGTTGTTGGGGTTCAGGTTCGGTTGAGCAAGCATCTGGGGTTGTCTTGGAGGAGCAGGAGATAATGGTTGTGGTTGAGCCGGTGGTGGAGGCAGAATGGCGGGAGGAGTGTTGTATTGGGGCCTCCACCGCGGTTGAGGTGCATTCCACTGAGGTTGTGGCTGGGCATGAGAGTGAAACAAGTGAGAAGGAGGTTGAGTGTGGTATGGAGATGGATAAGACCACGAAGGAGGTGCAAACTAGGAAGGATGAGCAAGGGGGGCCCAAGAAGGTATATGAGCAGATTGGTTGGGGTTGTAATAAGCTTAGGATGGCCCTTGCATCCCTTATTGATAAGGTCTAGGTCCATGTGGCCTCCTTTGGTTGAGGAAGTAGAGAGGTTGAATAGCCACCTCAGTCCCTAGGTACATGGCTTTAAATCCCGGCAAGGTAGGGCATTGGTTGGTGGGGTGGTCTTCCTCACAAATGAAACATACCTCTACTAAGTGCAATGGGCACTCATTCTTGGGATGCTTCCTTGTGCATCTAGGACAAAAAATGGACAAAGCCCTCTCAGCTTCTTCTTTCTTTTGCTGAATTCGGAAGGTATCAAGTTGCATGGCAATAGTCTGTCTCATTTCTCTCTTGAGGTCTTCCATCTGGTTAGCAAACTCATGCTTGGAGAAAGAGGTACTAGCTGAAAGATGATTCCCCCTACCTTTCTTCCGGGTCGCCCTAGAATGGTTTCTAAACATGGTATTTATGTCCTCAAAAGGTAGTTGGTAGATGTCTCCTCCAGTGAGCATGTTAAGGGTGTCCAGAAGGTCTTCAGGGACTCCTCAAAGCAAAACCAGCTTCAGAGATTCCGGGTCAAGTGTGCACCTGGCCCGTTTATAACTAAGTTGGAACCTTTCCTCATAGTCTTCTAAAGATTCATCGCTTCCCATGGTCATCCGAAAGATTTCTCCCTTACTTTCCTTGGATCTACAGTAGTCCTGGTACTTGGCATTGAAAGCTTGCTGCATCTAAGCCCAAGTGGTGATATTGTTTCCAGGTAACCCCATGAACCAACGTAATTCCACGTCCTTGAGGGTAGAGGGAAAGAGTTTCACCTTTTTCTCATCCTCAGCATAGTCATAAGTTCGACAAAGGACAACAAACTCAAACAGGAAGGTATCAGGGTCCTCAATAGTCAGTCCATGGAAGTGAGGTAGAGTAGAGGGACTTATATTTTTCATTTTCATGTCTCCATTCATCTCTCGGATGGGAAAGGCACCCTCTATTCTCTCATCTTCTCTTCTACCGTTTCGGTTTTCAGCCATGGATTCAGATAGAGTGTTCCCTAACTCTTCTTCTGTTATAGGATCTTCATATATCTCAGGAGTTTCACCTATAGGTTCTTCTGGCTCACTGTCACCAGAGAAGAGAGAAGGTTGACTCAGTGATATGGTGGGGGTGTTGGGTAAGAATTTGTCGGTTTTATCTCTGTTCCTACGAGGCATGAAATGGAAAGACTTTTTTGATTGCTTTTGCTTTTTTTCTCTGCTGGTACTTGCAAAACTAAAATAGATTGAACTGCAACTAACTATCTTGCTGAAATGAAAATGCGGAATTGAAATGAAGGCAGGAAAGGACTAATTTTTTTTGCTCAAATGAAATTGCAGGAATGAAATGCTAGTCTACGCTTGCAAGATTGAAATTGCGGAATTGAAATGCTAATCTATGAAAGCAGGAAATATCTAATCTACGCTTGCTGAAATGAAATGAAAGCAGGAAATGTCTAATATACTTTTGCGGAAATGAAATTGCAGAATGGAAATGAAATAAACTACTTAGCAGAAGGTTGTAGGAGAAAAAAAATAGAAGAAAAGCAGCAATCACCAATACTCTAACGCTTCCCCGATAACGGCGCCAAAAATATGGTGGGCTCCAGTATTGCAGCAATAATGCTGCAACTCCTGGGACTCCCTTCTTTACTTTTATCAACCTGGTCGTTCGTAACAAACTTGGAAGCGACGGTGCTGTATGCACAAGTACTAGCTCTTGCCGCAACTGTCACTTGGTCAGCTGGCACAAGTTCGCTAGGGGCTTAAGCCAGCTTCTATGAGCTCTTAGAAGAAGCTTTTTAATTTATGGATGAAAGCTAACTCAAAGGAGGCTAATCTACTTTCAAAAAGAGATTGAAAAACTGAAGGAAAGCGCAAACCCTAGCAAACCCTAATTCTACTAGCTAGTCCTACTGATGCAAAGATGAGAATGAAAACTATTGAAAGAGATGACATTACTTCTATGGAGGTAAAATACATGTGTTTAGACTACCTTTGTCCTAAGAAAACATCTTTTTGTATTTTTGATTAAGCTGTCAATT
>APFE031192210.1:0-21249 GCA_000404065.3 Pinus taeda | reverse complement strand
GTTAAAATAAAAATAAAATAAAAATCAACTATAATTTTATTAATTTTTATAAATTAGTAATAGTAATTTTTAAGCTCCAGGTTTATGATAACCCATGGTATTGACCCATGCTATTCATGTGAGCATAGAATATTTAAAGGGAAATTCTATCTTAGATCCATCTTAATTTTGGGTCTACCTATGGATATAGGTTGGTTTTTATGATAATGAAGATATTAAATAGAATTAGGAAATTATATTGTAAAAACATCTTAAGGTGAATGGTTAAAGCATAGACATTGGACAAGTATATTTGTATACTTCTTTAAACTTAAACAAATCGAAGGCTAAAAGGAATGGATTGATTGCACTAGTCATCCTTCTATAACTTTCCAACATATACTGGAGTAAACAGATTGTAATTTGGGTAATTTTTCTAATTGCAAATGGGAACATACTTGTGTATTGGTGGGGCGGTTACGAGGTCCCTAGAAGTGGAGTAAACAGATTGTAATTTGGGTAATTTTTCTAATCGCAAACAGGAACATACTTGTGTATTGGCAGGGTGGTTATGAGGTCCCTAGAAGTGATGAATTTGAATTTTTCTTGGTTTTATATATAGTATTACGTTTTTTCTTATGCTTTCTGTGAATGGCATAGGTGAATTTTATCTTACACCCACTAGGTTATCGATATGTAATTTTGGTAATTTTGATTTCAAAAGATATTTTAAAGAAATGCAATGATTTCATTTGTGTATTCAATAAACACAAGATTTTATAATTGAGTAAAATATTCGCCATGTCTGGTGAGAGATTCGCCAAAAAATTATATATACATATCATATTATTGATAAAATCGCCTTCCATTTTTCCTATATACCATGGAGATTCGCCCATTTATTATACATGTAAATTTAGGGGGGGTTCTTAAAATTTTCCCTGATGCTTTCACTGTGCTTTAATGTGCAGGGGTGGATCAAGGAGGAGAAATGCTTGGAAAAGGTTGGGAAGGTTTAGAGAGGGTCTAAGGAGTCCTTAACACCCTTCCAGAGAGTTTCACAAAGTTTGGCTATCAAGAAACCTCATTTGTGAGCTTCTACAGGAAGTCTACAGGGGTTCTACAGGATGTTCAGGAATTTCTACTAGATGTTCAGAAATTTCTACAGGATGTTTAAAAATTTGTTTTTAGAGGATGGGTGAGTGAGGGAAGAAGCATGAATGGATATGGAGGTAGGGTAGGGGTCTAAACTGGCCTAGGGATTGGTGGATGGAGTGGTGAGAAGGTGTAGAGGGCTGACTTGGCTTGAAGAAGGCTAAGGAAATGATTGAGCAAGAAGGTAGGGTTACGTGGAAAAAATGACAGATGGGAGATGAGGAACCTAGATAGGAGATGGAACAGGTGGCTCAGATGATGCTTTAGGGATGAAAGAGTGGTGGAGATGCCCTGCACGGTGTATGTTCAACCGAATCAACAAAGTCTTGCAAATGATCAAAGTCCTAGCTAATCTAGTCTACCTATCAAAAGCATGAATGAGCAATAGCTTTATTGGAAAGAAAACCATGTACATCAACTATGCAAAGAAACATTTCAGAGCTCTAAACCCATAACTAATTTCTGCAAAGGAAACCAGTACACTAAGGATTGCATGGCCAAGCAAACTAGTGTTTTTGTTGGGACAACACCGTTTCTTCAATTCCAGCCTCTGATCCAATAAGGATGAGGTGAAACCGAGAGTGTGGTTGTCCCTTTTCTTTGGAGCTTTTTCTGTTATTATCTTATCAAAACACCTGAAGCAATTATATTCATAAACAGTGATCTATCCAAGCAACATAATTAAATTTGCCTAATAGAAATACGTTCAAATGCATAAAGGGAAACCGTGATGCATAAAGGAAAACTAACAGTACAAAAAGTAAGCCCTAGGCTCTCAGGTTGGGCCCAACCCTAAGAGCTATGGCTCCTATGGAAAACTCAGAGTTGATATAGAATCGAACTGCTTCTCATTATTAAAAAAATAGTCATAAGAGTGATGCCAAAAATGGCTACAAGAGAACAAAGTAAAGCTAACAACACTGTAGTGCAAAATATGCAATGGTTTCAAAAGTCCCTTACAAAGGTTGAGGCCTCAACATTTATACATCACGAGGGCCCTAGCTGGCCTCCTCAACTTGTGGAACTCAGTTGTCCAAACTGTGAGTTAGATAGTCCCTTCTAAAATCTGCTTGGCTGCCTTCTAGATTCGGTTTTGGTGGTCTTTGGAGCTCGGAGTTGGGGGTGAAGATCCCGAGGAAGGTTTATTTAATGCCATAGAAAACCCCCTATGAATCCTCACCTCAGGCTTGGCTGTCTTTTAGCCCATGATTGTTCGATTTTGCTCCAACGTGTGTCAAAAAACCTGAAATAAGCACATGTTAGCCACCTAGGAAGAGTGACTACCCTTATTCGTACAAATGACATAAACACACTGAAAATAATGCATAAGCTATGGAAAATTGAGGATTGAACAAGGACTGAACAAGGATAATTAGGCCAAACGAGCCCAACAAGTTACCAATTTTGGGGTTCATCACATATCACAATGAAAAAGGTATAAGACAATGTATCTTACCTATAGCACGAATTTCTTTGAATCCTTATTTCTCCTCTTCCCTTAGCTTAATGAAAAATTTGGTTGGTTTGACATGTAAGGAAAGATTATTATGGCAATATTCCACCAGCATAACTGATTTATCTCTATCAATCTCCCTCTTCAACCTTGAGAGGGTATCACTAAATAGGCCTTTCATATATTTAGGAGGATGTATATGGACATCTAGGGCCATGAAAATTTAAGAAGCTTCTCTAATAATTCACCCTCAACCAACTCAATACAAGATGATTCTCGTTGGGACACTTTAGCCAACTCAGGACAAGATGAGTCAAATTGATCTCCTTTGGAAGAACTTGTTATAGAATTTTGACCTCCATCACTCCTAGGATTAAGGAAAGCTATATACCAAAGTGACAAGCTACATAACTTCAATGAAGTGATGGATGACTAGATGGTAGGCTTGTGGGACCAATGAGCTAAGAGCATGGACAAGGGGAAAGAGAAATGCATTCAAACCAACGAATGAAGAGCATTGGCACTAGGATTGTTTAGCTTAAGTAAGGTGGAAAAAAGGGTTGTAACACTCTATGATAAGGGAGACCAGATGATGCTCAAGTACATAATATTTTCCATTCCTTGCACTCAATAATGGTTATAAAATACTCCAAGTTGCACTTTATTCTGAAGTATCATAGTGGCCTACATAGGTACATCAAAATAAAGATGTATTTCTTGTAAATTTCCTCACTTGGAGTAATAACTTATCGATATACTATCAAAATTTAGCAAAAAATGAAGTAGAAGAATAAGATAGAGTTAAGGTTTACAATTCTTCCTCATCAAAAGCATGAGAAAGGTAACACAAAGTAAAAAACAAAAGAGATAAAGTAAGGAGAGCCAACCTAAAGACAACCATGAGAAGTAATAAGAAAATATGGGCATTGGGAACTAAAATAAGGACATTGGAAAGTGGTGTGAGTTCCACAAAATCCCCTTGAACAACACAAATGAGTTCCACTCAAAACAACCATTATTGGTTGAGCTTAGAGAAAAATAAATGGATTATATATTAGATTATTATTTATAATAGGATAAACATAAGTGGATAATCAATGCATAACCAATGCTACCTTCATGACTAAAATGATACAACCAAAAGAGTTAAAGGATCCTTAGGACAGACAGTGCCTCTTCCATTCATAGATGTTGGTGAAGTGGGGCCCACTACACATCAATGTGTACAGTGTTAGAAAAAATAGCTTAATATCAACTAAGCTCAACAATCAATTGAAGGTGTCGAAAAAACTAGACCCAAACCATAAACCATTGGTTGGTTGAGCAATGGACGAGACATCCACATAAACCAACAATGCTACTTATCCTATGGCATCAATCCCTTCAAAGATGAGGTACTATGTGATATTTCCTCAATAAAAATCTTTGAACTTCTCTTAGGACAACCTTATATGTGAAAATGTCATGCTATTTGTGAGACTTGTCCCTACAGTGTCATGTTATTCTAGGAGTCAAATTCATAGGGTACAAGACATAGATGTAATTGCTACAATTTCATTTACCTCAACAAAATAGTGCCAAATTGTAATCTCTCAAACTATAAACTTTTTCCTCTTCATTGTTTTGTTATAAGGTTAAATAAAGTTCAATGTGACCACCATAGCCTTATCATGGAGCCTCTCTACACAATAGAAGTAGTTGTACAATATTATTGAGGAATATATACATATATTCACTTCATTTAACGGGGTTCCTCTACAATGCTAGGTCAACACTCAATTGAATTCATACCTAGTGCTCCTTTAAGTATTGGACAATATATAGATGCTCTCTTTTGGAGTATGAAGAAATAAAATGTTAGATTTATGAGCTCATTTAAAAGGGTCATATTCAATTGATCTCCTCACATTTTGGGGGCCAATTATGTTAGTGTAGAAGAAATATGGGAAATGGAGACTTTGCAATGATTATAGAGCCCTACAAAAAAAATTATGTTAATAATAGATACTTATTCCCTTAAATTGAAAATATTCTTAATTAGCTTACGGGTGCCAAAGTATTTAGTAATGTTGATATAAAATCAAGTTACCACTAAATTCCAATTAAACAAATTGAGGTATGGAAGATATCCTTGAAATTTAAAAATTACATATCTAAGTGGTTGGTCATGCACTTTGGCTTGGCGAATGGTCTAAAAACATTCATGAAGATACATTCATGAAGATGAAGGATGATATCCTACCGTTGTTTACAAACGCTTTTAGTATTGTATATTTGTATAGGTGAAATTTATTCATCAATTCACATATTAGACTGATTTGTTCTTGTAATATTGAAAAAATTAGGTTTTAAAATTTTCCAAATCAAAATAAAAACATACTAAATATATTTAATGAGAAGAAAAGGCACAGGAAATATATTTCATGAGAAGAAATAAATTATGAGAGGATTTATATTGATGTAAACTTTTTCAATGAAGTATACACCGGGAAGCGTCTACAATAAGACCTCAAACTTGTTTTGTCCAATGTAAATTGAAATAATAAAAAATTAAATAAATTTTAACTACCATGTTTTCTTAAAAATTTGATTAAATCTCTTATATGAAAATAAACAAACAAAATTAATAGTAAGTCGGTTCCATATAAATAGCTATATACCTATAGATTCAATGAGTATAATAAGGAATTTAAATGAGGTACAAGTTTAAATCTTAACATTACATGTGTCAACAATTTATAATGGGGAGGAAAACCATGAATCAAGCTTTAAAAATCAAAAACAAAAGATTTAGACCCGTTCCTTCAAAGAACATAGAGAAATAAGGGTTTGTTACTTCTTTTTCTTGATGACACCCATATATATATCAAAACTCAATGTAAATATATCTTAAATTAAAATCTATTGTGTTTAAAGAGAGCTTATACCTCAAAGTGAAGATTATTTTTGGAAGTAAAACAACTTGTGAAAATATTTACACCTATAAGAATTTGATATTTATCAACTTATATTCAGAATTAAAATGAGTCTATAATAACATTTATATTAGCTAATGATTAAATACATTACAAGTAATTAAGGGAATCACTAATTTTAATTTGAAAATTAACAAATATTATTATAAATCAAATAGAATTATAAATATAAAATGTTAACCTTCCATGGTTTAACTTTATAAAAATTATAAAAAAATAAAAGTAAAAAAAATAAAATAAAAAAACCTTTTAAATATTTTCTTTGTTTAATAATTTTATTTATTGAGAGAGAAATTTTAAGGGTTTAAAATAATTTTAAGAATATATAAATTTAAAAAATAATACAATATAAGGAATCAAATTTAAATTATGTTAGAAAAGCAATAGACTTTTCTATGTTTGTACATCAGTTGTAACAATCTTAGTGAAAATTCCATGTAATAAAAGTTAATAAAGGAAAAATAATAACCATGGTTGATGGGAAACTTATTCCAAGATGAATTTTGGGGAAAACATAGTGATGGGGATCACTTGTGGTTAATTATTGGCTAAGGAAATTGGAAAAGGCAATGACTAAGGCTTTGGAAAGGCAAAGTGGAATTTTGGCACATTTATTTATGAAAATAATGGAAATCAGGAGAAAAGGGAATTTAAAGGCCACAGGTTGCAAGTGAGGAGGAAAATGAAGGAAAATAATAGAAAATTAAGAAAATAGAGACTTCATTAATAAAAAGGCTTCTAAGGATTAGTACATAGACTTTTTTCAGTTTAGTTTTGGAGCTCTATCTCTATTCTCTCTCTCTCTCATACTCTTGGACACTTAGATTTTTCTTGGAACATTCTTGGAGGAGCGTGGCATACATGGAGTTTTATATCAAGAAGGAAAAGGAGGAGCAGGAAAGCACAAGAGGACATCAGGATCAATAGCTACAATGGGTTTCACTTGCAGGTACCGAGTTTCATGTATGTTTCCCTCACTAATTTTGGTAAGCATGTCATATGCATGTTGCTTATTGGTCATGGTCTATTATTGGCATGGAGGATTTCCTGGATTGATAGTGGATTTTCCTAGCCTTGCCATTTCCTAGATAGCCATGGTGTTGTGGGTTCATTTCTTTATTTTTCTAGTTGGTTCTCATGTTTCCCTTATCTTGGGTTGAGTTACTAGTTCTTGGAAACCTGAGTTGGACAAATGCTTTAGAAGCCCTGTAACAACTTGGGTTTAGTTACTAGTCCTGGAAGACTTGGTTGCACAAATTCTCTAGAAGCCCTTGGTGGGTTGTGTTAGCGCTCGAATCTACCTTAGGCTGAAATAAGGTAAAACTCAAGGCTACATCAAACCACACTCAGCCTCGTAGCTAGCCCTTCGAGGACAGGAGAGGGCTCTCTCCGAGTCAATCTCGGAAAAATGTAATCAATGAGGTCGATATGACTGAATTGATAACTAATTTTAGGATAGGTATGAATTACAAGGAGTTTGAAATTGATTTTTTGAAGTTTTGTTGAATTCAAGGGAAATGCAATTTTAGGTGCGGGGATGAGGCACAGTTTTTGCAGAGGTCTACTTGGGGCAAGATAGGCGATTGTTTTGATGAATTTAAAGAGAATGAATGGATAGATCAGACTGGTGAGAGGTTAAGGAGAGAAAGAAACTTTCAAGGATTCTCCATAAACAGATGAAAACATGGAAAATCAAACAAACTTAAAGGCAGAGCATAGCAAATTATGGATTCTACCTTAACACTTCATTTGTTCAATTGTTAGAAGATAAGAGAAGGAAAGTGATACACATTAAACAACTTACAAATACTGAAAGAAGCACACCATCAACACATAAAAGGCCACATGAATCCCAAATAGTGCTGCAAAACCCTAGTCTTCCTTTACCAAAAATGCAGATAAACTATGTACAATAGAGTGTTAAGCTATTCCCAAGAGTCCAACCTTCTACCAAAATCCAACCCTTACACTATGAAATTCATAAAATATATACATTTGCTCATCCTTGTACTAAGGGATTGAGCTCAACCATTTTCTTCAAAATAGAATTAGTTACATTAAATTTGGGCCGAATTTCTGAAAATAGGTGCTGAAGATGAACTCATATCTCCCAAACTATAACACATGTTACAAAACTGAAAGACTTTTTTGTAGATAAGGTTGGTCTGGATAAAAACCTCTCTCCAATTTGGGAAATTCGTTTCCAGTAGCTCGCAATATGTTCCACAAAATTATCTCTAAAACAGAAAATCATTAAAACTTTAATTCTGTGAAAATGAGTTGTAAAGATCTAGTCACATATCCCAATCCATGACACTTGTGAATAACATGAAAGAGGTTTTTATTATATGGCTCGTGCGTAACAAACATCTCCTTGGGTTTTGCAAAATTACTTTCCATCTGTTGTAAAATGGCTCCGCACTAAAATGACTAAAACAATAGAAAATATGAAAAATTTGATTTGTTTTACTGTAGGCTCCAAATATCACTATATATCTCCCACATAGTAATACCTGTGCATAAAATGAAGGAGGTTTTCGTTATTTAGTATGTGGTGAACAAAAACCTCTTTCACGTTTCAAAAATTCCTTACCATTAGTTCAAAAAATGATTTTGTACTAAACTTGTCATTGTGTGCAGCAACTGACCTCGAAACATGCATAACCAAGAATCACTCATTCATTTTTTCTAATCCAGGAACTGGTTATGGGAGTGCGATATACCGTTGGAAATATTTTTCCAAGATCCTTCTGATGAAAAGACTTTTGACATTTTTTTTCTAAACATCATGTGCAAGACATCTAACAAAACCAGGCATAGTAAGAGCTCATGTTGATCCCTGGTGACAGGCTGCGAAGACTGGAACTAACATTGGCTCCATTGGGGATGGTAGCTCCTTCGAGGTGCCAAGAACTATAGATCTCTGGAAAGTAGATAGTGCCTCTTCCATTGGGCATGGGTGGTCAAACAACTCAAACCAATCCAAAAACATATACATACTACAACTTGTACATAAACAAATACCGAAAATTGAAATCCTGCCTTAGGCAGCTTATTTATGTACAAATCTAACCCACTTTGCTGCAAAATTGATAGATCAAGTAATGTTGTAATGCCAGATCAACCAATCAAGTAATTGTGACAAGGATGCTTCTTGAAAGTGCTTCAACCAGAACACAAATGTAAATCCTGACAGCCATACATGCACATAACGAGTCTGGTTGTGTAAAAGACAATTTTATCTATCATTCAAACTAAAAAAAAATTCCATGTATGTTGCAATAGGATCAAAGAAACCAAACTCTGTTTGCTTCCCTAATTCCTCAACACAAACCTCCAACTGCAAACTGTCAATGCCAACATCTACGGGCAACTCTATTGTTTCTTGTTTTGAAGGAGGGAGAGTTTCCAAGAACTTTTTTGGCTCTTGGTATTCATATGATTGGATCTGATCATTTAAATACTGAATCTCCTTCTCAAATTTTTCAACAACTAACTCAAAGAAACCAGTTTTAGCTTCAGGAGGAAACTTTGGAGATCTCAAGCATTTAAGCATGGCAATGAAAAATGCTTCATCAATTTCAATATCCACTAACAGATCTCTAACTTCTTTTAAAACTTCACAAAGCACATGGTCTGCCATATACCCTACCATTTTATTTTAGTGCATGAACGGATCAGTGAGCGCTGGAATCTCTGGATTGAGTTGGAGTCGCCATGTGAATGTTTCAGCCTTCATATGTGTCTGATTGTTGTCCACCATCAACAATCAGATCTAACTTGATACATGTACTGGGGCAATTTGCAAATTAGATATTTCGTTTATAAGACTAGACCAGAGATTGATTGAAGTAGCTTTTATCTACTTGCGCTAATGCAAAACAAAAGTGTTTCAAAGGCTACCTGGCTAATCTTCAGAATCCGTCTGTAGTCTATAAAACAAAGAACACTAACAAACAAATAAACTTTTCTTCCCCAGTATGGTTGCCACTATGTTAGCGCTCGAATCTACCTTAGGCTGAAATAAGGTAAAACTCAAGGCTACATCAAACCACGCTCAGCCTCGTAGCTAGCCCTACGAGGACAGGAGAGGGCTCTCTCCAAGTCAATCTCGGAAAACGGTAATCAATGAGGTCGAGATGATTGAATTGATAACTAATTTTAGGCTAGGTATGAAGTACAAGGAGTTTGAAATTGATTTTTTGAAGTTTTGTTGAATTCAAGGGAAAGGCAATTTTGGGTGCGGGGATGAGGCACTGTTTTTGCAGAGGTCTACTTGGGGCAAGATAGGTGATTGTTTTGATGCATTTAAAGAGAATTAATGGATAGATCAGACTGGTGAGAGGTTAAGAAGAGCAAGAAACTTTCAAGGATTCTCCATAAACATATGAAAACATGGAAAATCAAACAAACTTAAAAGAAGAGCATAGCAAATTATGGATTCTACCTTAACACTTCATTTGTTCAATTGTAGAAGATAAGAGAAGGAAAGTGATACACATAAAAAACTTAAAAATACTAAAATAAGCACACCATCAACACATAAAGCCACATGAATCCCAAATAGTGTTGCAAAACCCTGGTCTTCCTTTGCCAAAAATGCAGATAAGATATGTACAATAGAGTGTTAAGCTATTCCCAAGAGTCCAACCTTCTACCAAAATCCAACCCCTACACTATGAAATTCATAAAATATATACATTTCCTCATCCTTGTACTAAGGGATTGACCTCAACCATTTTCTTCAAAATAGAATTAGTTACATTAAATTTGGGCCGAATTTCTGACAATAGGTGCTGAAGATGAACTCATATCTCCCACACCATAACACCTGTTACAAAACTGAAAGAGGTTGTTGTAGATACGGTCGTTATGGAGAACAACCTCTCTCATATTTGGGAAATTCATTTCCAATAGCTCGCAATCTGTTCCACAAAATCATCTCTAAAACAGAAAATCATTAAAGCTTTAATTCTGTGAAAATGAGCTGTAAAGACCTAGTCACATATCCCAATCCATGACACCTGTGAATAAAATGAAAGAGTTATTTGTTATATGGCTCGTGCTTAACAAAAATCTCCTTGGGTTTTGCAAAATTACTTTCCATCTGTTGTAAAATGGCTCCGCACTAAAATGACTAAAACAATAGAAAATATGAAAAAATTGCTTTGTTTTACTATAAGCTCCAAATATCACTATATATATCCCACATAGTAACACTTGTGTATAAAATGAAGGAGGTTTTTGTTATTTAGTATGTGCTGAACAAAAACCTCTTTCACGTTTCAAAAATTCCTTACCATTAGTTCAGAAACTGATTTTGTACTAAACTTGTCATTGTGTGCAGCAACTAACCTCGAAACATGCATAACCAAGAATCACTCATTCATTTTTTCTAATCCAGGAACCGGTTACGGGAGTGTCATATACGTTTGGAAAGATTTTTTGAGCTCCTTCTAATGAAAACACTTGTGACATGTTTTGTGCTGAAAATCATGTGAAAAACATCTAACAAAACCAGACATAGTAAGAGCTCATGTTGATCCCTGGTGACAGGCTACGAAGACTGAAACTAACAGGTTGAGTTACTAGTCATGGAAGCCTTCATCGGAAAAACACTCTAGAAGCCCGGAGTAAGCCGTGGTTTGAGTTACTAGTCCTATAAGCCTTGGTTGGAACAAATGCTATGGAGACCTGAAAGGCTTGGGTGGAGACTAATTTGGTGATGGTTGATGTCCAATAGTTAGGTAAAATCATTGTTTGATGGGTTAAGGTGGTTTGGCCTATGGAACCCCCAAATGGTTTTAATTGATGTGTTTTATGAGATCTCGTATTCATGCTTAGAATATGGCATGGGCGTGACTAGCTGAAGTGAGATTTGGCTCAGATGGTTTTGATTGATGTGTTTCATAAGATCCCATAGTCATACTTGAAATATGGCATGGGGTGACTAGATGAAGTGAGATTTGGCCCAGTCATGTCTACGCCAGGTGGTTCATGGAACTCCAACAACTGGTTTACCTTTGCGCCATTAATATGAGGTTACTTCTCCTTGTTATTTCATGAGTATCATATTGGTTTATAAGTGGATGATATAGCTATGATTTCCTTGGTACTTCTTTTGCTATTATGATCGCTATGAACATATATTATGACAGTGCCTATGTATGGTTCTCATCATGTTTTTACTTGTAAATGAATGAACAATGTATCTATGGCCTAATGGATGAAATTGTAGCTAATATGTTGAGGCACCAATGCTTCTTAGAAATTCCTAGATGAGTATGAGACCCCTATGCTCATATCTATTGTTTAAACCTATAAATTACATATTTGTGACATGTTTGATGAAATGACTGTCATGGCTAGTAGGGGTCCAGTCAAGTCCCTTTTCAAGAAATTGCATTTGCATCATTGTTCTGTTGTTATATTTTAGTTCTGAAAGTGTTATATAGTTATGGGCATTGACCTAGGCTCAAGGCCTAAAAACGTTACTCAAATCCCATAGATGCAAGTAGAACACTAGGCAAAAACACCCTTGGACACATGCATACCCATCTTATGGGAGCATCTAGAGCCTCCTGGGTGCATGCTTTCCCATATCAAGGGAGCATCCAAGGGTTTAATAGTCTAAAAACTCAGTGGGACCCAGGGGTTGGTTTCCTGAGTGGTTGGGATGGTTCATTGGAGTCCTATTGCTAATGTGGAAGGTTTATACAGTGTGTTTCAATCAGTTCAACTTCCTTAAGGTGACTTAGGAGGTCGAATAATATCATAGTAACTTCTCATCACACGTTTACCCCAATTGGTTGGTTACTTGGGTAGATGTGGGAGGAGGTTGTTATAGATTGGTATCAAAGAATGGTTCACCCCTCAGACTTGATGGGTTATGTGTTGGTCATGCATTCATGTCAGTTGCACATGTGTTTCTTGTGTTGTAAGCCATGTGCTTGTTGCATTTGTATGGTATGGGTTATGGTTGTAGTGAGGTTGTCATGGGAATTTGATGGTGTTGTTGTGGAGTGTGTCTTCATGAGTGTATGGTTGATTATGCAGTGTTATGCACATTAGTATTCACATGTGGTCAACTGTACATTTATGTGGAGGTTTTTTTCATGCATGAGGTCATATTATGTGTAGTTGATATGGTCATGCATTGATGACTAGACTCTAGCTAGAATGAAACTTATATAGTTATATGCATATGTGCTATATTTCTATATGATGTCATGTTTAGGTATACATGTATTATGTTGATTTTTGATCTTGCAGACGAGGTATCCTCCCCAAATTATGCTAAGATACGTTGGTTTATTGTGATTTTCTTTAGATGACATGATATATCTTGCAAGAAGAATATCAAAGATGAGTAGCAAGATGGTAGAATATAGTTCCTGAGACTCTTCCTATGGATCAAATGAGCAATGTGGTTTTGGGAACTCTTATGATTTGGCAGACACACTGAGAATATTAAAGGAATAAATAAGGAGTTGTAAGGAAGACAATGACAAAATCATACAGGAACAAGAGAATCAAGAAAAGGTAAATGCAGTGATACCTCAGAGTTTGTCATAATTGCAATGACAGGGACCACTTCGAATCAGCCATGGGCAAGAGAAGAAAAATAATAGGGAATATGGTAGTAGGTCTCATGGTGAGTACATGTCAGATAGAGATGACATGATCAGAGACGACAAGTCCTTGGATACTTTGGATAGGATAAGTGATGGGCCAAGTACTATTCTAGTTCTAGTTCTGACAAGCATGATTATCGATATTGTTATCACCATTATAGGAGGAGTGATAGGGGATATTTGTATGACGCATTTAAGAAATCAAAGCCACCTACATTTTATGGAGATATGAATAAATTACATGATGTAGAGGCATGGTTTCTTAGTATGAGGAAGTTCTTCAAGTTGCATGATTATTCAAAAGAACATGAAAGCCAAAATAGCTACATTCAGTTGCAAAGGTAAAACAAATATTTGGTGGGAAGATGTAAAGAATGTCAAAGGTATTCATGAGGAGGACTTGACTTGGAAATATTTCAAGAGACTATTCAAGAATAAGTACATATTAGAGAGATACCTTGATGATACGAAAACACGGGATTAACTATTTGCTCAATTTCACCAAATATTAACTAAGGCTTCTTTTATGTGAATGAATGAGAGAAAATTTAGTTTTTAAGTGCCTTAAACATAAACTTGAGAACTGAAAATAAACATGAGCAGCAACAAGAATAGAAGAAAACACGACAAACATTGATGACGGAGTTCGTCCCTCCTAGACTACATCTCTGGGCCCGCTTCCAATGGGCGTCTGTTATATTAGGAATGCTCAAAAAGGCTCTTTACATAAAAATTCACCAATCTAGACTGTGCACGCAATTAGTGCTAGCTACTATCAGAATGAAGGCCTCGGCCTCTGCTCTCCAACGCAACTCTCCGTTCTCAAAATCGCCCAAGGATAGCCAAGTTATGCCCAAAAAGGCATTTACATGCACATATATCATAGGTTTTGTAGGCTCATTGTACAACTCCTTGGCTCATGGTGCATTGGCATATTTTTTTATAGGCCTATGGGAAGTCTCAGAGTCAAACCCGCAAGCATCAAGAGCGGGCTTTGGCAACAAATTGTATTAACATAGTGTTTTGTTTCAAACCATATAGCAAAACATTTAATATATGTACCATATATATGATATGCACTTTCAACCAAACCCCTCGTTGCAATCAACATTTGCAACATGTCCCATCACATATTAATGTTTGGGTAGATATGTTTATAAGCTAGCAATCTACAAAGCCATGGACCCATGGCATGTTCCCTTGCGATGACATGTGATGATGTTAAGTCCCGACGGTTTAGCATGAAATTTGGTTAAGTTTGGAATTCATTGTATCAGCTATAAACTTTGTTAGAGGGATTGGCCGACTGTCACTCCTGGGGGTTCCACCAACCCTTCCCCCTATCCATAATACAATTCAAATTGAAATATAAACATTTTCCATTTCATTTCAAAGCACGAAATGTGGGTTGTTGGTAAGATTTTGTACTATGGAATGGGAGGTTTTCGGTTCAATCCTAACCTACCCATCTGACCTCTGTTAACTTTGATGACCACATTGACTTTGACCACCTATGTTGAATTTTACCTGCCATGTGTCACACTAAGAGATTTCCTCTTGGGCTGTAATTTTTTTACTTGTTTGACATAAACTTCAGTGGATGTTTCTCACTCATATGGAGACCAGAAATTGAATATATTGTCTGAATCAATGCAATGAGCTCTTTGACATACCATTAGTTTTGAAAGCATCTGAGACTTTTGAAATTTGAGCATTTTGAGGATCCTCTTGGATTATTCCTCTCTACAAAAAGATTTTGGACCACCAAAAGTTTGGTTTTAAGAAGACATGAGGTGAGGGTACAACTCCCTCACTATTCTGATCTCCATCCACCTTACTTTGCTTGGATTCATGCCTTTGAGTTCTACTCGAAGATACTCAACATCTCCTCACTGGCAAGTGTGGAACTTCCTATCTAAGATGGTATATTTTTGTACCTCAGTCATACATTCAAGTGAAAAATCATCTACGATAGGAATTTTAACATTTTCCTCTCGATCCATGATCATAGGAGGTTCATACAAATTCAAATTTTCAACATTTACAACTGAATATATGTGCATGTATGGAGGCAAATTTAACTAGAATGCATTGTGCCCAGTCCTTTAAACAATCTTATATGGACCATACCTGATAGGTTTCAAATTTTTACCTTCACCTTTCATCCTTTCTTTGCTGATGTGTATCCATACTTAATCACCAAACTAGAACTGATGATCCACCCGATGCTTTTCTTGGCACATTTTGTACTTGGCTTGACTTTTGTCCAATTGATCCTGTACTACTTCATGAATATTTTGGATTCTTTGAATGAACTTGATTACTTTTTCAACATCTCCATCTCCATCCTCCTAAGCTTATTCACCAAACATGAATTCCATTGGTGATGTTCATAGGTACCCAAAACATGTCTCAAAAGGAGACTACCTGTAAAAGAATGCAAGGCCCAATTGTATGCAAGTTGGACATAGTGTAAGGATTCATCCCACAACTTAGGATGCTTGCTTCAATAACCTCTGAGAAGATGTACCACTGTTATGTTCCCCACCTCTATTTTCACATTTGTTTTTGATGAAAATTTGTGCTCTTTTTCAACTTAGTGTCCGTGAGTCCCCACAAAGTGGACCAAAACTCTCCCATAAAATGAGACTCCTGATCTGAAATGATAGAAGTAGGAAACCCAAAATGAGCCCATCCATTTTGAAATAACAACTATGTATTATGTTAAGGAGTGATTTTCTTTCTACATGGAACATGAATACACATTTTTCTAAATATATCAACCAAAACATATAAATAATCATGCTCTTTTCTAGAGATAGGAAGTCCTCCTACAAAATCCATAGATATATTATCTCATGATCTAGAAGGAACTCGAAGTGGTATATGCAAACCTAACTTTTTGTTTCTTGGTTTTCTTGTTGAACACATGACACAACTTTTGATGTACTTAGCAAAATTGTTTCATTCATTTGAGGCCAATAGCAATACCTTTGAAAATGTGTCATTGTCTTACCTACACCAAAATTCCCTAAAACACGAGAAGAATGTGCTTCTCTGATCACATGCGCTCTTTCTCCCTATGGTATGCACAACTTGTGAAGATGGTACAATAACCTATCATGAACATGATAATTCACTTCTTCCACCTGAGCACCATGATTTAGCGATTCATAAACATCTTTTAAATCAATATCTTTAGGATATTTTTCAATGTAACTTTCATGTGATAAAGAACTATTTTGAAGAATTACTGAAGAATTTAAACAAGGTCTTGATAACATATCATCTACTTTATTGGTGGTATCTTTCTTATATTTGATTACTAAGTGGAACTGCTACAAAAGACACATCCATCTATAATGTCGAGACTGTTGCAACATATTTTGAGATTGAAGGTATTGAACTGGCTGATGATCTGTATGAATCACTGTTTATTTTCCCATTAAGTAATGTCTCCATTTTTTAACACTTTCCACTAACACATAATTCTTTATCATATGTTGCATAGTTAGAAACTTCTTTAGAAAATGTTTCTGAATGAAAAAAAATATGCTTTCCTTTTTGCAATAACATTACACCCATTCCACACCCACTAGCATTAGTTTCTATTTCAAATGGCTGTTGAAGATCTGGTAATGCTAAGATTGGAGTTGTCACAATTTTCCACTTTAAAGTATGAAATGATTTTTTTTTTTTTTCCTCCCCACTGGAAAGAAACTTTAGAACTTGTTAAAGCATGAAGTGGTGATGCAATAAAAGAGAAATTAGAAATAAATTTCCTCCAATACTTAACTGCACCCAAAAAACTTCTAGCTTCTGTCACATCCTGTGGTCTTGTCCACTTAACAATCACATCAATTTTAGCTAGATCTATTTTTAGATGACCTACTCCAACTATGTAACCAAGATAAACTAAGGAAGTTTTCCCAAATTCACATTTAGAAAGTTTGAGATATAGTTTCTCCCTTTGTAACACATCAAAAACCTATTTAACATGTTTTACATGTTCTTCTAAACTTGAATTGAAAATAAGAATATCATCCAGATGGACTATGAAAAAATTATCAAGAAAATGATGAAACACATCATTCATCACTCTCATAAAAGTTGTTGGAGCATTGCATAAACCAAATGGCATAACCAACCATTCATAAAGCCCCTATCTAGTCTTAAATGCATATTTCCATATATCATTCTCTGCAATAAGAATTTGATGATAACCAATTCTTAAATCCAATTTCGTAAAGTAAACAACATTCTTTAACTGACCAAGTAAATCATATATTCTTGAAAGAGGATACCTATTCTTAATGGTGATTTTATTTAAGGCTCTAAAATCAACACACATTCTCCAAGTTTCATCTTTCTTAGGGGCTAATATGATCAGTGATCCACATGGAGAAGAAATAGGTCCAATGAAGCCTTTATCAACCAATTCCTAAATTTGTTTCTTAATTTCTTCATTTTCTATGACCGACATACGATACATGCTAATATTCGCAAGAGGGGCATCAGATTGTAATTGAATCTCATGTTGTATTTCTCATTTTGGAGGTAGACATTTTGTTTCTTTAAACAATTCTTTTTAAGGATCTACTATTTCAACCAATTTCTCCTTAAACTCATAATCACACCCTTGAAAAGCATCATACTTATATTTAGGTTGTTCTTTAATAAACATGAGAACATACATTTTACTTGAACTTATGAGTCTTTTCATTTGATTTACATTGATTAAATCCAAGTTTGTCTTCATTCTATGTGCCTTGACAATGTATTCAATTCCCTTCTTAACAAGATGATACTTATTCTCGTTTATATGAAATATGTCAACTCGATCATAAAAATAAGGACAACCCAAAATAACCCCACATATATCCAAAGGAATCACATCTAAATCAACTTCATCAACTTCATCAACAAAATTAGTTTTAATTGCAAACCTTAAACGACATTATTTTGTGACTTGCATCTGAATGCTTTCTTTCAACAATCCTAAAGGGTATGGTTTTGGATGATTTTTAGTTTCCAAACCCAATTTCCTTACTAGTTCCTTAGATATTAGATTTTCCTGTGATACACTATTGAATAATGTATCTATTTTAGTGTTCTTGGAGATAATCCTTATGTGAAACAATTCAACTCTCTTATTTTCTTCAATCAAATCATTAAATTTTGAAGAATATGCCAAACAAGTATAACTAGAGCTAGATTTAGGAGGATTACCTGTAAGAGTCGTAGTGGTTATCTTCTTTTCATCACCAGAGTCAGATCCCAAATCTTATTGGACTGCAACATTAGCTTTCATCTCACCCTTCTTCTTAAGGAAATTCTTTGGCTTAAGTTCTGGATGAAGCTTCCAAGACTTGGACTCATCATGTGCAACCCTCTAGAATGAGTACAAGTATGCCTTTTACTTATTTCTTAGTTGTTGTCGACTTCTTCCCCTTTGATTTGATCTTCCCTTTGATCTCTTTGGAGTCTTTATTTTATGAATGCTTGAATGGATTCTTTGGAAAGCTTTTCTGAAAAGGTCTGCCACCTAATTCAATATGAATGACTTGTACACACACTTCATGAAAGTCATTTGGATTAAACATAAGAAATGTATGTCGCAAATAAGAATGCATAGTTCCAATATACTCTAACAAAGTATGTCATGTGTTTAATGGAACGTTAAGTGCTAATGCCTTTTTCATGAATTCCTGTGTAGCTCTTGTACACTTTGTCCTTTATCTTGCCTTATATGTTGACAATCTATTACAACTTGTTGCATATATCCTAAAGGATAGAATTTCTTTCTAAGAGCTTTAACAAAATTAGACCATGAAGATATAATTTTACCTTGATGCTTCAAATGTGATTTAGTTTTACTTTCCCACCAAATCAAAGTTGTTCCCCCCATTCTAAGTGTAGATAACTAAATTTTTACAGATTCATCAATAATATTTTGAATTATACAATACACCTCAAGTTGCTTTATCCATTTATCTAACTTTTTAGAATTCATGTCACCATAATATTGGAAACTCAAACTTAACATCAAGCTTCAAAAAAGTAGTTCTATTTGGATCCTTTTGTGAGTTTGAACCTTAACTAGAATGATAAGAGGATGAGGAAGAAGAAGATGAAGATGGAGGAGAAGGAGGTTCATTACCATCCATTTTTTCCTTGCCCTTTTTCAATTTCATGCCTTTGGAAGACGAAGTTTCATCTCTAGTTTTCTTGTCTTCATAAAGTTCTGCAATCATCCTTTGCATATTAAGGAACATCAGATGAAATTTCTCGTCACTCTTTGTCTTAGTAGATTCTCCTTCATTTGAACCTGCCATATTTTGTGAGACTTTATTCTTTCCAATCTCTAGATTTAACTCTTCAAGTTTCCCTTCTCCACATTGTGACTTGGATCTAGTCAACATTCACATTGGCAAATATCCTGCTTAAACATGATCAACCTTGCTCTGATACCAAAATATGATATGAAAACACAATATTGACTATTTTCTCAATTTCACTAATCATTAAGTAAGGTTTCTTTTATGTTAATGAATGAGAGAAAATTGAGCTTTTAAATGGATTAAACATAAACATGAGAAATAGCAAGAAAAGAAGTGAACGCAACAAACATTGATGACAGAGTTTCTCCCTCCTGGACTATGTCTCCATGTCTGCTTCAAATGGGTGTATGTTATATTAGGAATGCTCAAAAAGGCTCTTTACATAAAATTTCACCAGTCTGGATTGTGCATGCAAGCACTGTTCATTACTATCATAATGAAGGCCTTAGCCTCTACTCTCCAACACAACTCTCCATTCTCAAAAAGGCCCAAGGATGGTCAAGTTATGCCCAAAAATCCATTTATAGGCACATATCATAAGTTTTGTAGGCTCACTGTATAACTCCTTGGCTCATGGCGCATTGGCATAGTTTTTTATAGGCCCATGAGAGGTCTCGGGGTCAAATTTGCATGCCTCCCGAGTGGGCTTTGGCAATGGATGGTATTAACATAGTGTTTTGTTTCAAACCATATAAACAATCATTATATATATATTATATATATATATATATATTATATATATTATATTATATATATAATATATATATATATATATATTATATATAATATATATATAATATATATATATATATAGATATAACATATATATGATATGGTTTTTTAACCAAACCCCTCGGCTCAATCAAAATTTTCAAAATGGCACATCATATATTAATGTTTTGGCATATATTTTTATAAAGCCAATGGTCAACAGAACCATGGACCGTGGCATTTTCCCTGGCAGTGACATGTGATAACGTTAAGTCTCGATGGTTTAGCATGTGGTTTGTTTAAGTTGGGAATTCATTGTATTGGCTATCAACTTTGTCAGAGGGTTTGATGGACCAACACTTCTGGTGGTTTTGCCAACCCTTCCCCCCATCCATAATACAATTCAAACTGAAATATAAATGTTTTCCATATCATTTCAAAATGAAACCTGTGGATCATTGGTAAGATTAGTGTTATGGAATGGGAGTTCGTGGGTTTGAGCTTCACCTACCCATCTAACCTCTGTTGACTTTGACCACCATGTTGACTTTTACCTACCATGTGTCGCATTGAGACACTGCTCTTGGCCTACAAGACCCAATTGTTTTACCTGTTTGACATAAACTTCGACAAGAATTTTCTCACTCATACGGAGGCCATTTTCGAAATTGGATATACTATCGAAATCAGCACGATGAGCTCTTCAATTTCGGTGCTGGTTTTGTGATCATCTGAGACTTTTGAACTTTGATCATTTTAAGGATCCTCCTAGATCATTTGATGACAGGGAAAAAGAATTTTATGAGCTAAATATGGGATCAATTGTTATGGAACCAACTCAAGAAAAAGATAGAAAAGATATATCAACACCTTAGAATTCAACCTCTTCGAGGGGGCAACCTCCTTTACATTACATAAATGATAAATTCTTAGATGATACAAATGAAAATACCTCCTTTCTATATATAGGAGTCTAAGGGGTCATAATATAATCAGAGCCG
>APFE031192205.1:0-19586 GCA_000404065.3 Pinus taeda | reverse complement strand
TGGAGACAGCATGTTACCTGGTCAACAAATCACTTTCATCAGCATTGGAGGATAAGACTCCACAAGAAGTATGGACTAGTAAGAAACCCTCTCTTTCACAGCTGAAGGTATTTGGATGTGATGCATATGTACATGTTCCAAAGGAGAAACGAACCAAGTTGGGTAGTAAATCTGAAAAGTGCATCTTTATTGGGTATAAGGAAGGTATAAAGGGTTATAATCTTTGGAACCCAGTAATAAGGAAGGTTGTGTATAGCCAAGATGTGGTGTTTAGAGAGGTAAAATATGTTATTAAACATGAAGTCCTACCAAAGGAACTTGAGAAGATAGAGCTTGAGCTTGAGGAGAAAGAATCAGACTCTACAACAGAGGAGGAATTAGAAGATGAAGAGCCACAAATTACGGGTGCGACAAGATCAGTTCGAGAAAGAAGGCAGCCAGAAAGGTATAGTCCATTTGCTTTCTATTCAAATTCGGATTTATCTATTACTGATGATGATCCCAAAACTGTGAAGGAAGCAGTAGATTCAGAGGATGGAAAACTCTAGAAGGAGGCCATGGTTGATGAAATGGCATTTTTGCACAAAAATGAGGCTTGGGATCTGGTGGAGTTCCTAGATGGAAGGAAGCCCATTGGCAGCAAATGGGTGTTCAAGAAGAAGACAAACGAAGAAGGAAAGGTGGAGAAATACAAAGCTCAATTGGTGGCAAAAGGTTACTCCCAAATGCTGAGAATTGATTTTGGTGATATTTTTTCTCATGTTGCCAAGGTAGTTTCTATTAGATTACTTTTATCAGTTGTTGCTGCTTTTGATTTTGAGGTAGAACAGATGGATGTGAAGACAACATTGCTTCACAGGGATATGGAAGAGGAAATCTACATGAAGCAACCTAAAGGCTTTGCGGTGAAGGGTAAGAAAGAACTCTATGCAAGTTAAAGAAGTCTCTGTATGGGTTAAAATAGTCACCAAGGATGTGGTATCAAAAATTTGATACATTTACATAGGGACTTGGCCTCACCAGAAGCAAAGAAGATCATTGTGTGTATTTTAAATTAAATGGTAAACGTGTTATTTATCTAGTCTTATATGTGGATGATATGTCACTAGTTGGAAATGACAAAGAAATTATCGAGGATTTGAAGAGCCATTTGTCCTCCAAATTCAACATGAAAGATCTTGGTGCTACAAACTATATTTTGGGCATGGAAATTAAAAGAGATCGCATAAAGAGGATGCTATGGTTAAACCAGAGGAAGTATGTCGAGATAATATTGCAGAGGTTTAATATGCAGAATAGTAAACCGATGAGGGTTCCTATTCCTGTAGGTGTAAAGTTATCTACTGAACAGTGTCCCAAGATACAAGAAGAGGAAGAGGACATGTCCCGTGTTCCATATGCAAGTGGAGTCGGTAGACAGATGTATGTGATGGTCTGTACTAGACTAGACATTGCACATGTAGTGGGAGTATTGAGCAGGTTTATGTCAAAACCAGGGAAGGAGCACTAGACAGTAGTGAAGTGGGTTTTCAGGTATTTGCGTGGTACTAGTGATTATGGTTTGTGCTACCAAGGAAGACCAAGATTGGACAGAGTGTTGGACATTCGTGGCTTTTTTTATGCAGATTGGGCTGGAGATGTAGATCAGAGAAGATCTACAAGTGGGTACGTGTTTAACCTATTTGGAGGTGCAGTTAGTTGGATGAGTAAGAAATAATCTGTAGTGGCAGTATCAACTATAGAGGTCGAATACATGACAGCCACTCATGCAAGCAAGGAAGTAGTTTGGTTGTAGAGATTGTGATCAAATATGGGGTTAGTACAGGGAGCTATAAGGATAGACTGTGATAGCCAAAGTGCAATTTTCTTGGCAAAGAACCCTGCATATCATTCAAAGGCAAAGCACATTGATGTTCAATATCACTTTGTGAGGGATATCATAGAAGACAAAAAGGTGTTGCTGGTAAAGGTGGACACTTTGAAGAATACTACAGATGCATTGAAAAAATATATGAGCTCTGAGAATTTCTCTTGGTGTAGAGAAAAAAGCGGAATTGCAGGGATGGATAAATGACTAATCTCTCTTGTGGGCCCCTGTTGAAAGAAAACAACAAGTGGGAGAATGTTGGGTTGTGTTATATTCATTCCATGACTAGCCAATGTAGTTAACCGTGGGGTTAGAAGGGGGGTAGAGCCCCCCCTTCATTGTGCTGATTGCATAGCAAAGAACCCTGCATATCATTCAAAGTCAAAGCACATTGATTTTCAATATCACTTTGTGAGGGATATCATAGAAGACAAAAAGGTGTTGCTGGTAAAGGTGGACACTTTGAAGAATACTACAGATGCATTGACAAAATCTATGAGCTCTGAGAAGTTCTCTTGGTGTAGAGAAACAATGGGCATTGCAGGGATGGATAAATGACTAATCTCTCTTGTGGCCCGCTATTGAAAGAAAACAACAAGTGGGAGAATTTTGGGTTGTGTTATATTCTTTCCACGACTAGCTGACGTAGTTAACCGTGGGGTTAGAAGGGGGGTGGAGCCCCCCCTTCGTTGTGCTGATTGCATAGAGAGGGGAGTCACAGGGGGTTTGAGGGGTGCAAGCAAACACAATTTATGGGGTCTGGGCCAGCACCTCAAAAAATTTTGGTTTTGGACCCTATGTTAGGTTGGGCGGACCTACCTATGGTTTTGTGCATGATTTTCGCACATGGTTTTGGATGCGATGGTTTTCAATCCATGGTTTTGGACGCGATGGTTTTCGATCCATGGTATTGGATGCTTCGTCATGTATGAATATGTATTGTAACATTGAAAGGAATATAATGAAAAATCAAGCTGGTAGACTCGGTTTTGGGATCTAGGTAAAAATGTCTGTGTATATGTGTTTTATGTGTTATGCTCTCACAATGTTTATTTTCTATGCTTTATAATTCGTATGCAGGTAATTTCTATACAGGGTTACAACCTACAATTCCAAGTGGGGACTTTGGGATTTGAATACCTCAAAGATATGTACAAGGAAGATCTAGAATTTAGATATCTTATGAAGCTTGTGGGAATCCAATGCTAAGAGATCAAACTCCTTATATCAAGTATATAATTTAGGAGAGGCTATTGTTCAAGGGTAACTAATTGTGCATTCCAAATTTCTCAAGGAATGACAACTTATTGAAAGAAAAACAGAGTGGAGGATGAGTTAGCCACTTTGTACACAATAATAGTTATGCTTAACTAAGTTATTTTTATTTTTGGCTAGGTATGAGATGTTATGTTTAATTTTTTTTGGATAAATGTAAAATATGTTAATATGCCAAGGGGAAGAAATAAAATGTTGGTTTATAACAACCATTACCCATACCAAGTAGACCATGGGATGCTATAAGAATGTATTTTGTTTTGGGTTTACCTTGAACGCAAAAGGGAAATTATTTATTCTTTGAAGTTATAAATAGATTTTTGAAAATGAAACATTTCATACCTTGTTATAAAACCAACGATGCCAATCATATTACAAATTTGTTTTTCAAGAAAGTTGTGAGTTTACATGAGCTACCCAGAAGTATACCTTCAAACAGGGACACAAAATTTCTCGGGAATTTTTTAAGAACATCATGGAGAAAGCTTGGAACATATATTCCATTTATTTTAGCCTATTTCCCTTAAACAAATGGGAAAACTGAAGTAGTAAACAAGTGTTGTAATAAGGAATTATTGAGAGGGGAGTGGTCAATCAGTAATCGTGAGATTCTTAAATTTTTTCTTGAATATGATTTTATTCCTTTTTATTTACTGTTACTTATGAGAGCATTCATATTTTCATAAAACCAATCACATGAGCAACACACACATTTTGACACCAGTGTTTTCACGGGGAAACCTCGAGGGAAAAAACTACCAAATTGTTGTTTGTTTATGATGTAAATTAAGCACCTACTTAATTACATCAGTTTGTTTGTGAGCACTCACTCACAGGAGGCACCAACCCCCTTATGTTAGCAAGAACCAACTTGCCAAGAGGAACCAACCTCTTTTGAATGTAGTCACAAACCTGCTCTTGCCACTTTTATACTATTTCATATAATTTTCAAATTGAAAACAAAATCATATACATTTATGGAAAATACCAATCAGGTTGGTTGCAAAAATGAATTGTGCTCTTAGTCCACTATTGTTCCATAGATTCCCCTTGGTCTCATACAACTTCTCTTTGCCTGATGCTCATATTAACATATCCTTAGCACTCCATCTCCTCTCGCATAGGCTCTCTGATGCACTTTTTTCAACTATGCTCTTTCTATTCGTCTTACAACACACTCAACTTTCGTTGCTCTCATTTCTTAACACTTCGACAATACACACTTCCCCACATTTCTCAATGGTGACCAAATGGATTTGATCCTCTGATACACACTGCACAATGTTGTCTCTACTACCTATGTCCATACTTCTTGAGTGTACCTCAGTATGGCTCCTCCTACTGTTGGTGCATTTGTTGGGTCCTGATGATGGATCCTTGTTGGGATTTGAAACGTTGACAGCAAAATGGTTTTTACTGTGGGTTCTCTGATTACTAAAGAAAATTGGGTGAAATTTATCAGGGAATTAAACACAAAAATGGGCTTTCGAGTTTTTCACTGACTCCATGAGTAATCCTCCATACTGAGAATTTAATGTTAGGTGGCTTGCACACTCTACCGTGACTTCCAATACTTATTTATTACTTCAAAGAGCTTGAAATTCCTCCATAATGGCCAAAAATGTTCCTAATTTAAAATACCAGATGTGTTCACGAAGCAACCGATTTATTTCTCCATTCCTTCAGTTCTTCTCTGTGAACTATTGTCCTTGTTACCTTATCTTAATGCCTTCTACAGATCTAGCCAACTCCATAAACCAACTCTATTGATCTGCATTTAATCCTAAGCTTTCGACCCATTCATCTCCTTAACTCACTGTATTGTTTCATCGGAGCCCAAAATATTATAACTTGAATGAATTTTTTTTTACAATATTACAGAGCTCTGATATCCTTAACCCCCTTGGTGCTTAGCTCCCTGAGTGTATAGTTTCTCATACAACCAGGCGTGTGACCATCGGCTTGGCTTACCGATGTAGTGTTATATCGAAGCCCCTTTGTATCATAACTTCTGCAAAGTCCCGATTACATCTTAGGTCTCTCTGTTTAGCCCTTGGTTCCTTTAATCACCATACGACCATATGTTAGATAATATTAGAGACCCTTTTATCGTAAGCCTTCAAATTCCATTTGCACAGGATTTATGATGTCATCGTCCTCCAATATACTAACCTCTGATATGCTGAAGTCACTTCTACACGTGGCGACTCCTGAGTGGTGACACATGTCACCTTGATTTTCCCTAATGGGCCATCGAAAATGCTAAAATAGGTTGCCACATGTCCACCTTACTACCATGTCATGATGACGTGAGTTGCCGCTTTAGTTTCTTGGAGCCAATCACATGCTACCATTTTTTCTAATGGAGGAGAGAGAAAGAGTCTCGATTAGCCTTGTTTTTTAGCAAAGTCTTTTATTAATTCTACTAAGCATCATTTGGCACTTTTAACCATATCAGTAGCACCAAATATCGTAACTTCTCAACATACAAATGTTAAGCAATTATGATATTCTGATACTCATCCTTCTAATATATCGATATCCTCTGACCTCCGATATAACTTGCTTTCGTTTACGATATTCCAATCTTCGATATAGCCTGCTCCAATGTGATGACCTCCAATATTTCACCGTTCTTAGGACTTCAAGTCCCTGAACTTCAACAAACCATAACGTTTGATCCAGGAGTCTATTTTTAGACTTCCACACATCGTTGGAAAGCTCTCTTAAAGAAATTTCTAATGGAGAGGCTCCGATGTAGGCTTTGAGCCCATATGGTACCTATAAAATGGTTGTAAAATCTCTGCCACTCTTTTCTCATTGACTCTTCTTCTTGTCCCTGGAATCCTGAACTCCCAACCACCATAGTCATAATTTTATGGCTTCCATAGTAAGCATGCTACTATGATGATTATCTATAGAGCATTGTAGCAACCTTGGGATTCCTTCTGAACTCCCTATCACCATAGTCATCATTTTATGACTTTTCAATATGCTTGCTACTATGATGATTCTCTACCAGAAGACTACAACTACCATGGGATTTCTCTTGGACTCCCAATCACCATCCTGATCCCGGTTGACATCAATTCAAATACTATCACAACCACTAGTCATCCACACACTTCCAATTGTCCAGCAATCTCCCCCTTTTGAATTGATGGAAACACCATAAGCTCCCCCCCGAATGTAGGCATGGTCTTCTCACATGCCCCAGTAATATGCTCCTCTTTTGCAATCAATAAAAAATAATACTTCTTGAAAACTCCCCCTAAACAATTGTATCATACTCTTCCATTAATCCCACATGCGATGTACCTTCCAACACCTACCAAAATGAAGTCATTTGGAAGGGGGAGTCATAACTCCTATGCACTTCCTGAGATATTGAAAGGGTTATCTTGCTAGTGTCTTAGTAAAGATATCTACAAGTTTATCTTTAGGGGCCACACATTCAAGTCTGACAACATTGGTTGCAACTTGTTCCCTTAAGAAATGGAAATTGATAGGAATATGCCTAGTCTTTGAATGCATGAATGTATTTTTGGAGAAACTAATGGCACTTGTATTATCACACATAATTGGAATAGGATCAGTCAACTCTACCTAAATATCTTTTAAAGTTGATTCATCCAATGAATATGCATGCAACAAGTAGCAAAAGCAATATATTATGCATGAGTAGTCAATAAAGAAATGGAGACTTGTTTCTTGCTAACCCATAACACCAATAATTTCCCCTAGAAGAAGGCTACACCAGAGGTGCTTTCCTTGTCATTAAGACAACTTGCCCAATCAACATCAGTGTAAGTCTTCAAATCAAATTCTTTTCTCTTATCATACCATAGTCCATATTATGTTTTTCCTTGAAGATATTTGAAAATCCTTTTGAGAGCAACAACATGACTTTCACACAGGAAGGCCTGAAGTCTATCCACAAAACCCACAAATTGGATGATATCTAGCCTCGAAGCTGTAAGATACAACAAGCTTCCTATCATGGATCTATATTCAGTCTAATTTACTAGTGGTGTCTCATCTTCTTTGCACAAGTTGTAGCCTATAGTCATAGGTGTGCTCACTAGCTTGTAATATTCCAACCCAAACTTCTTCAAAGTTTCCTTGAGATATTTGAATTGAGAGATAAACACTCCTTGTGGAGATTGAGATATTTGCAAATCCAAGAAGAAGGAAAGCTCTCTAACCATAAACATTTCGAACTCTATCTACATACATTTTGCGAATTGATGCCGCAAATGTTCGATGTCACTACCAAATATTATATCATCCACATACACTACTACAATTAGTATAGGGTCACCTTCACACTTTATGTATAAATTGTTGTCAACTATACCTTTCTTAAAGCCTTGTTGTTGAAGGTATGTCCTAGTGGCTACAACTACCCTGCAAAAGTTTTCCTATGCTTCATTTTGGAGCCTCCCTTCTTAAATCTTAGTAGCTTGTCTTGCACTGCTTAGGTACTTGTGCTTTCATTTGAATTTATCTTTTTCTTTACAATTTGCGTCACTTACTTGCTTTATTTTATAACCACAAGCTAACCCCTCATGATTTTGGTTGATTTGGTTATGGCACCGCCTTGGCAAACTGCGCAGTCCTAGAGGGAAGCCATCCTTGCTCTCAGGAGTTACGTAGAGCAACCCAACAGTGAGCCTTCCTCTCAAGATTGTGCAGATCAACCCAACAGTGAGCTTTGGCTCTAGAAATACACAGAACTAGCTGATAACTTGTCTTCAGGTGGGAAATTGTGTAGAGCATGAGAGGGATTCAAAACTACTCAACCCATGAATTGCACATAAGCTTCCCTTAGCTGTTGTCCAATGCATGTGCCAGTAGGTTGTGTGATTTCCTCAAGAACTGCACAATTTCTGCATGCACACATCGCAACATTTCCCAAAAAAGAAAAAACGCATCCCTAAAAATTAGGGATCTATTTATAGTAGTGGGAGTTACACTTAAGCTAATTTTAGAAAATTGTTGCCACTTGTTTCTTTTTCCTATATTTTTGATGTGTGTTTCATAAACCCCAAATCAATCAAATCTATTTAATGGATGCCACCAGAGCTCATTTGCACAGTTTATATTGGCTCTATGGCATTCCCAAAGCATCTAGGAACCTTCAGCACGACATTTTTGGGTAAGTTTTTCTTTTCAAGTCTTTTGCTGCTTTCTTTTTCGCTTTTGTTTCCTTGGCTTGTGTGAGTGTTGTTTTGCATGTTTTATTAAACGACCGCTGGCATTTTAGTTTTTTTTAACTTGTAGAAGTTTTGTTTCAAGTTTTTCATTGTGTTTCTTGAGCATCACATGCATAACCCTATTTTTCACTAACAGTCACCATTGTGGCGACTCTCCACACCAGCTTTGTGTTCTCCCATTTGACTGATTCCTACACTTGCTTTGATTGCATGCATGGCCATTCACTCAGATCTACACCATCATTTTATCATTCATTCAAATCTAGTCATTTTTAAGTTTCCCTTGGGCAGATATGGGCTACCTTGGATCAGATCTAGCTTCTCCCAGGTTGGAATGTGCATTTTTGGAACTCAAGGATCTTTCTTGTCTCCGGGAATTGCATAGAGGCTGTCAGTGATTGGTTCTAGTTGCACTCTGCGTAGTTCCAATGGATAGTCCCCAATCTTACTCAATATGATTACACAATGTGTAGTCCCATCCAACATCAAGCCAGATAGAACTACACATTGCGTAGTTCCAATCCACAACAAGCCACACTAGACTGTGCTCTGTGTAGTTCCAGCCATCAGTACCTCTCACTAGCATATGGGACTATGCAATGCGCCGATCCAGTTGATAGTCGCTCACCTCTGAGAGTCACAACTATGCAATCTTGCCCAACAGTTGCCTAGTTTGTTGCATGATCCATCCTAGAAGTGCTTTCTGTTTTTAAGCTGAAATTTTCTTTCCATGAGTGTCCACTCTGTCTCTGGGTAAATTAGTTGTGGAGAAGCTTCTTAGTAGTACATGCATCATGGTTTCCAAGAGAGTGGGATCAAAGGATACTATGGAGAGAAGCACTGAAGATGTAGTTGAACAGGTGCCAATGAACTTGCCCATCTATCTAGACACATAGTTGTTCGTAGAGAAGGACATGAAGATTACATGGCGGGAAATAAAGGACATATTTATAGGAAGTTTCAAGGAAGATCTGGAAGATCAGCAAGTCTATGTCAACATTCACAAGTTAGGCTTGTACAAAGTTGCATGCATGTACCTTGCCTTCCCATGTGTGGATATCACTCATTGGATTGTCTCACATACCGATCTCAAGATGATTGCACTGAGCATTACTAGTGGAATACAACTTGCCACCTTCAGGATGGAAAACTACCATCAGATGCATCACTTTCCGAAAATGATGAACTACATGGATGCATTGTTCTACACTCCCAACAAGAATGTGAACACTAGAGACATCATGAAGTGTTGGGTAAAAGAGCCATCAAAGTTCAGAGCAACACCCAACCAGGTCTGCAAGACAAAGTCACTCAAGAAGGCTTACCAACTCTTGGTCATCTTTGCATGTTGCTTGTATGGTCAAGAGAGCACAAAGACCTTTCTGCAGATTTGAGTGGTTATGATGGATCAGTTGGAAAATGAAGGAAGGCCATTCAACTAGTATGACATGTTGGCTCTTCAGTTGAAAGTGCATGTTTCTGATGACAGAAGTCTACCTAAGGATGAGAAAGCAAGATTCTTTATGTCTGCATACTTTCTTGATGCAATCTATGCCCAACAATAGTAGCATGGGTTGGACATGGACACCATCATAGGATCTATGAATATATATTACAAGTTTCTCTTTGAGTGCAACTATCAAGGAGTCATGGCGAGGTTGTCTGACCACTTCATCGCCCCACTGTACAATATGATATTGGAACATGATCCCCATTGCATGTCCCAAGAAGTGATGCAGGCATTGCTTAACATTGCAGATTGGTATGCCTCACCTGGTGGCACCTTCATCAGGATGTTTGGTGCAAAGAAGCCTCCACATGAGCTACTAAGGTTTTCCACGGACAAGTTGGTCATGCAAGAGTTTGTGTATCACATCTCCATAGGGTTATCAAAAGGACTGCACAGGAGGAAGAATCCACCATGGCCTACTCTTTCTTTTCAGATTGGTTTCTACGAGATCTGTACCTTGAAGGATCCAGATGTTGAGGCTAAGGACTTGAAGAAGTTTGGATTCAACACCAATAGTCTCAATTTGTATGATCCATATTACATATGCAAGATCCACTATCCAAAGGTGTATTACCCATGGATCCATGGGGCATGTATTTGGCCAAAGGAAGATACTTGGAGATATTTCTACATCTCCTCTAGGCTCAATGAACCTGTCAACATGGTGGAAGAATGGAAAGTAGCACCATAGGAAGAAACAACAACAACAGTAGTGAGCAACAAACTGACGTAAGACAAAGGCAAGAGGAATATTTTCGAGAGCATAGAGGTTGAGCAAAGCTACAAGTTTAGAGAAAATTTTCTTGTTGACAAAGTAGCTTTGGAGATAGAGGCAAAGAGGCAACAATGCAAAAGGAGAGTAGAATGGAGGAAGAGAGAGAAGTAAAGGTTGGAAGATGTAGATAGGAAGTTCCAGGAAATAGAAAAGAAGGTTAAAGCAGAGGAAGATCTCAGAAAGAGAGAAAAGGAAGAAAAGAAGAAACAGGAACAAGAAGAAAGGAAAGGCACACTATCAGAGAAACCTATGACTATACAGGTTGAGATAGTAGATGAAGAAGAGGGTGAGCAGGTGCAAGTTCAATAATTTTCTCAGTAGGTTGAGCAGATGGTTGAGGCAACAAACATGGAAATAGAACAAGAGCCACATGACCAAGACATCGATCTCATGCCGAGAGGATCCGAGGTTGCACCACAATCTCTACCTCTTGTAGAATCACAACCATCCCTGAGAGAGAAAGGAGAGGTTGATCTCCTTGATGATGATCTGGAGATGGATGTGTAAAATCTTTCATTCAACAAGTCACATCACAGGATTTTACAACCATGTAGAAAATCACTTCGGGATGATCACACATCACCTACGCACATAGAGGAAAGGGTGATTGTATTAGATGTTAGAAGACATCAAGTTTCGATGGCTGAGGATTCTCAGGCTTATGCAGAAGCCATGAGTTCGATGGTCAAGTTCTTGATAGCAGAGAATGATCGAATGACGAAGGATTTGCAAGAGGCTAGGCAGAGAATAGAGTAGCCCGTAGAATACACTATGGCAGAAATGAAGAAGGAAATACTTGCGGATATTTCAACTTTGGAGACCACCATGAAGATGTTGTATATAATATTTTTCACTGTGCACAAAGTGGTTTTTCATCTATATGGTTTTCAGTGGTAGTGCACAAATATAGCCCAAACTTCAAAGACATCCATGCTACCATTGCACATGTACAGGAATGGAAAATGAGGTACAAGGGGACCCCTCTTTACTTGCACAAGATGATGAAGCCATAGGCAAAGCTAGACATAAAATGGATTCAGATGTTTATCTGGAATTATGAGCATCTCCCTCTGCTCATCACCAACATTGAGGCTTCCTATGAATGGTTGTACAAGAGTTTGGATGTCATAGTGAGGACACACATGATCCGTTGCATAGGAACCCTCACTCAAGCCATGAGGAAGAACCAAGTCATGTTGGAGGTCGATGGTTGCATAGAGCAGATGATGAGCGAAGCCACCAATGATGACTTGCAGTTGAGCACAGAGAACATGAAGAAGTACATGGATGGTCCAACCACACTCCGAACAGTTATGCGCATGCTTCACAATGAGCTGGGCAGAGGTATCAAATCAATATACCCATAAGCCATGGAGGCGAGAGTACCAAGCTTGGTATCAGTTCGTCACTGAAGACTACCATGAGGAGGTTACCACACTGGTCTTTCCCCAAGACCCTGAGTGATGTTGTTTGTCTTGTTAGGTTGACTCAAGCCTATTCTTGCTCCACATGGGTATATGTGGAAATTGTACTACTGTAAATATGTTGTAAGTGAAATTCCAAGTGCCACTAGTGGAATGTGAATAGTCACTATGTAATGTGAAGATTCATGAGGGTAGTCCAAAAGTCAAAGGGGAATGTCAAGGGTCACCCCACCCTTTGCTATTTATAAAACCTTATAACTCATAGTACAGGATTTTGGGAGCCAAGATTTTGGCTAGGCATTGCTTAGAGAAGGCTTGGAAAGTATTGTGATGAGCCTTGGTTTCTCCACAGCATAGAGCGAGTATATCTCTTTGGAGGAGCAGGTAGTGTTGACTGTAATGTTCCATCATTGGGGCTAGTGGTTGTCAATGGTGTATGTATGGATGGAATTTTCACTTAATAATATAACTGAGCCAACACATTTTCATGCATATGTTGTTATTGTAGTTCAACTATTTTGGTTACATTAGCAATGTATGTTATTTCACTTACACTTTTGTGTATGAAATATTTTGTATATGATTGTATGAATCTTGTTGAAGATGTGTTGTTGTATTAACCCATCATTTCATATTGTGGACTATTCAGCTTCCAGCCTGTGATGTCATTCCACTGATGTGTTCCTTTCAGCTTGCATACTATTATAGACTTCTAAGGGGCACACATCCTTTTCACCTCTATGTGTTAGAACCCCCATGCATCTCACTTGAATCATTTAAAGGTTACACACTTTCTTCTGACAAAGTTATCATACTTACCTCTGTGCGTTACTGCAATCAAGGCACTACTGTACTACCCACTGCTGGGACTCCTCATCCAAATAGTCTGAGGTCTAGTTGGGGCTTCTTACTAGGGAGATCCCCTGACTTGTTGGTGGGTCGAGAACTGTCAACATTTCTGGCACTAGAAAGAGGACCAAATGGCAATCTGAGTGCTCAAAGTCTATTCTAAATCTCTGGACAACATTCAGGACTTACATTACAACCATTCCTATGACATGTCTTTATCATGCACATGATTTCGAAGTGTCAAAGTATATCATTGATGAATTATCATGTTTTAAGTATGATGGTGAAGGCAGAGAAGCCTTGCTAAGGCATGAAGTTTCCTTCATAGGCTTCTGTCATAGGAATGAAGTCCCCTTGGATGAAATTTTCTGTGGGTTGTTCACTTACACGTTTGAAAGGCGCATCAAGCAATGGTGTCACACATTGCCCACAAACTCCATTCACTCTTATGATCACATGATTGGTGAGTTGTTATGTGATTTCTATCATTATGACCGCAAAACACTAAACAAAAAAATTCTAGAATTACGGAAAGAACCTAATGAATCTATTGCACAATTTTGGGTGTGCCTCCTGAATATTGCCTTTCAAATCCCCGAAAATGAAATTGATTGGAAATTTCTCAGGGAATGGTTTTAGTATCTTCTTCACATATCTGAAAATCCTCACGTGTTAGAATCATTCAAACCCCTCCCATCATACCTTGGTGTTAGAGCTACCAAATCTAAGATGGATAAGGTTGTTTTCACAGGTGACCCACCATCCACTCCTCATAAAACTACTCTAGCTCCGCAGGATGAGGTGGGAGAAGTTTCAAATCCATCTATTGAACCATCATCCCCTCACACCCAACCTACTCTAGATATCTACGCAGATGTGGACTACGAACCTTTTGGTTGTCATGTGGACTCATTTTCTTAAGCTCTGTCCTCTCATTATGTTGATCCTTCAAATTTGGTGTCTTATGTTCATCCATTCTAAACTCCACACGTGACGTTCACGAGGATCAAGTTGGCAACAAAGTTGGTGTCAAGAAGCTAACCTGCATTGTAATTTTTTATGAGTATGTGTGGGAATTTGAAGAAGAACTTGTGCTGAAGGATGACCTCCTTTTGTTTGCACCTCATCCACTCTATCCTAACATCTTTTGTGATCTTTCCATTTTTTATTTGTCTTGTGAAAATTTATTCCTGGTGTTATAGACATTTTTGGGCACTACAACACCAATCATAAATGTCCATAAACTAAGGGCTCCTAAGTCCCTAAAAGTGTTGCTTCACTCCCTAAAGGAATAAAGTCAATTGATTACATCATCTCCCAAAATTTCTCCACAAAAAACTACTCAGAACTAGTCAAAACTAGACCATATAGAATGCCCAATGCAGAGGGTGCAATGAATATCACCTACTCAGTGTAAAAGGTGTGATGCATACTGGAAAGTCCTTTTGTAGGGTGCGATGGGTGAGAATGGACAAATGGCAGAGACAGATTGCAAGGTGGAGGATCATAGAATCGTCCAAAAACTTATTCTCTGACACTTGCCTCTCTGAATTCGCCCAGTGATGAGTAAGAGATCATCAATCTCCAAGTGGAATCAAGAACTATCAGAGAGAGGACACTAATCAAAAACCTAGAAGCTGACTCACCCCCTACAATCATCTATCTATGGATCCCTCATCATAGAGATCTAGAGGCTGGAATCTTGTATCTTGTAGAGAAGTGTTGTTGGTTTCCTGGTGTAACATCATAGTGTTGAGTGATCTAGCCTTTACGTGAGGTGAAGAAGGGCTTTCTTGCTAGAGGATCATGCTGGGTCAGAACTATTGGTTGTAGTCCTCTTTTCTATTCTTGATAATAATAAAATTATTCAAGTTTTCCTCCACATTCTTGTATGATTGATTGTATATGCATTTGTGTGGTCAATACATATCTGGTCCTGTATTGTTTATGACTATATACCTCTGTTCTTCGATAGTATTATGCTACTTTGATTCCACAGGTGCTCTCTTAATCTGGGTAGACGAAGAAGAAGTGGCGAAGATCTATCAGAAAGGAGAGAAACCAAGCAAGGAACCAAGCGCAAGACTGAGGTTGGTGTCCTTTGTTACCCTCTTGTCTATTTCTCATAAAGGAAAACGAAAGTAGTTTTTACTTGTCCATTTCTAAGATAGCTACCAGTCTTAGTGGGAATAGAAGCTCCAAGTGGATAGTATTCCTGATAACAAAATGGCGACTCCGCTGGGGAACGAATAGATTATTTTCTAGTCTATATTTGTTTGTTTTATAAACTTATAGACAGAGCCTGAAGTCAAGCCAGCTAGCCTTTGAACTGCATTTGCTATACAAGTGCAAAGTAGATCAATGCTGCTTCAGTCTATCTCCAGGTTTTGTTTATAAATTGAGAAATTGATCTGCAAACACTCTAATTGCCCTAGTGGTAGCTCTAGTAACCTCCTTAGATCAATCCCTGTGATTTATATTTACTGAACAGAACTTGCTCGGCCTAAATCCCTGAACTAAACTGCAAATTGTGATCAAAGACCAAGTAAAAGTCTCACACTGGTACCATTGCACCCTCTCTTCAAGGTATTCTGTATGCATCACACCTCCTGTGTGCAGTAGGTGAGATGCATAATGGATTCCCTATGTAACAAGTGCGATGGTCAGAGAAGGTTAATTTTGCCTTCAGACTTTGGTTTTTCCTCACTCTTTTCAGATCTATTCAGGAGTTTTGTTGTTTGTGGTCAATATATCTCTGTGGAAACCCCCTTCCTTTCCATCATTCCACCTCCATTATGCAAAGAACTGTAAATGTTTTTATGTATTGTGCACCATTTTCAGTTTTCTTTTACAAAGAAGTAGCATAATCGGGCTGTCGTTTCTTGATCTGAAAGTGTCGCAAGTGTCGTTTTCAGTCATAGAAGAGAATTCCATTGTTCTTGATAGGAAATTATACTATTACCCTTTATGTGATTTGAATTAGTAATTTTTCAAATGTCGAAAACAATTGTCAATTCGAAATTGCAAAGTTTCGTCCTTATCTTCACTTCGTTTTGAAAAGAATTTTGTTAGTATTTTCGCTTTGAAAAGATAATTTAGATTTGCACTTAGCATTCTTCTTGTCATTCAAACATTAAGAAGGTTGAAAAAAAATACATTCATGTGCATTTGCATTTAGACTGCTTGGTTTGATTTAGGACAGTGCATTTAGTGTGTGCTCTGTGCTCTTTGTTGAAAGACCCTCAGTTGTCTTTCCTTAGTAGCTAGGATTTTCATTGCAAAAGAGGATTAAACGATTGTTTACAATCTTAGACTGCATTTTAGGAATTGTATATATACATCGCGCGGTGAACCTGAAAGGAAAATTCCTTAAACAAGATCAACTATAAAATAAATTTAATGAACCTAAAAACGCTTTGGAACCTAACGCGCAACATCTAGAAGTCTAGGCTAGAGACGTATTCCGGCGTCATTAACCCTAGTAACTATTGCTCTCATTGTTGGTTGGGTGATTCCTCCTCTTTGAGACGACAAGTACCAGTACAGACTTGTGCTCCCACGTACCGTCGAGTATATATTGGGAGACCACAATAGGCTACATCCTTTATCCTTAGGAAGCTGTGTCTGCCACCTTATCAATCGCAATGCACTGAACACAACATTCGGGAAGATTGACTGCCGTACCATAAAAAGTATTCTGCAGTTTTGTGATTGGTTTGGTAATCCCTCTGTCTAGATTTCCTGAGTAGTCTCTTTCATTCCTTTTCAAACTCCTTAAAGGAAAAGGTCCATCTGAGCACTTGCCACTTCAGGATCATTAAAAATCAAAGGCGACTAGAGTCATCTTTTGTTTTTTCTCGACTCTTAAAAATTGAAAAAACAAGTTGTGTCAAAGCATATAAAATTTATTTTAATCGGAATAACATCATTGTTCCATCATTGGTATTTATGTTGAGAAAAATGGAGTCTACCAACCAAGGATTTCCCCTTGGAGTAAATCCTAGTCCTTTCTCCTCTTGGGGAGATGTTGGTGCACCCCATATGGCTACATTGTCACTTCCAAGGTTGACGATTGGCTTGCCCGTATGGCTCTTCTCTACCTCTATCATTTAGAATACCGTAATTCCTAAACAATCAATTCAGAAACTAGATGACACTAGAGTTACCCCCCAACCTTCTACTTCGTCTGTTTCTCCCTCTCCTCCTTCCTCTTCACTTGAGGAAGCTGGTAAAGCTAAAGATCAAGAAACTGAGAAGCGAAAGAAGTGGAAGGAGAAAAAAGAAAAGAAGAAGAAGGAGCCAAAAGAGAAAGGGGGCAACCATGCGTCATCTAGCGAAAATCCTCACACTGCACCGTCTAAACCTAAATCTCCTTGTGTCATTTGCAGAGGGAACCATTATCATCGAGATTGTCCTTGCATCCCTCGGATCTTAAGGGATTAGTCTCCTCATTTGCACAATCCGATGTCGCCAACCTTTGATGTTCATGTTGAAAGTACATCGTCAACCAGTGAAAGCGAAGTATCTGGATAGAAAAGGAATTACAAATTTCCTTTTAAACTGTGAGAAGGCAATCATGCCGTCCACTATTGTCCCTTTCTAGACGAAGCTAAAAGAGTTTTGGATGACCGTCCTACTTCACCACTATGACTCCCTCCTGGATATAAGAAACTCTTTCCAAGTCCATCACTGGTTGAAAATCTGACCAACACACCATTGTGGTCGGCCGAAGCATCTATCATTAAAGATAAACCCTTTGAAACCATACCAGATGAAAGTCAAAAGGTCGAGGCGGAAGTTGACCCGGTCTTGCCTTCAGAAGGTCTATCTTCGGATGATACAGTCACTGAAGAGAATGAGAATGACACCGTTCAAATTCTTTTCGTAAAAACGGATTCTGATGAACATGGGGGTAGTCTACCTGTTCCTTTACTTCAGGAAGGAAGTTCATCAGAGTCATATCTAGTCGTCTATTCGGTCCCACCTCCAAGCAACCTAGTCGTTTCCTTCAATTGGAATCTACTAGGAAAACCCCCCTTAACGGCGAGTGTACCATTCTGAATCATTGTACAAGCTTACAGAATGGTCATGACTGGTACCATCATAGATGAAGGGGCTTCTCTGATTATCCTTTCCTCGACTGCTTGGAAAGTGCTTGGTTCGCCATCTCTTCTGCCTGAGATGAGAAATCTGATAGGCTTCAACAAAGGAACCAGTTGACCATTAGGGATCCTTCCAAATGTGCCTATTAATTTGAGAAGGAAAACTATTTATATGAACATAATGGTAGTCCAAGGGCCTTTAGATTATAATCTACTCCTTGGGCGCGACTATATTTATAGCATGGGAGCCATTGTCTCCTCACTCTTTAGAGTAATGTGTTTTCCGCATGTAGGTCGAGTGGTCCAGCTCGTAGACAAGCTTTCATTCCCCAACTCACACGTAGCTAATAGTCAAATTCCATCCCTAAATGGTCTTTTCATGCAAGGAATGCCTCATCAATCTCTAGTCTGTCCACCTGAAGAGCGCGAGTGATTCGGGAGGACATGACTAAAACCCAAGGGGCATGCACCCTGGTCTGCTTCGGCAGAAAAACTATGGGTATAGGGTAGGTTTCGGTGAAGGATATATGACTAGTTTGACACCCGTCCATATAGGAAAATGGGATTAGACTAGATAAGATACCTCCGTTAGAAGGTAGGCCTTTTCCGATAGAACAAATGTTTTGTATGCAAATTGAAGGGTAACCTGGAAACTCTACTTCACTATACTTGGGGGCATGCAAACCTTTTTGAATGCAACTGAAAAGCGACCAACGTAATGCTAATTGTAGTTCCACTGACTTCAACTACTTGAGTCGAGCGAGTGGTCGGATTGACTGTTCGTCTTCGCTGGAGGCCAGATGGCACCGGCTGAGTAAAGGAAGTGTTTTCCTACCTAATCTTAGTAGTTAACTAACCCCTAGGACAGTAGTTGGTCGTTCCTAGCTTGCATATGAAAGGATCTAGGGAAATGCTTTGAAAGGTGCAAGCTCCATAAAAAATGGCATATATGGATGAGATATCCTTATTATATGACTGGCACGAGTAGTTTTTATGTGGAGTTCAATCTCGTTAAAAATTAAACATAAACAATGAGCAAATGTTTCCCCCAGAGTTTAAGCTCATTAAAAAATGAATCAATTTCCGGTAAATAACCTATGAATGCATTATCATCATCTTTTAATCCTTGGTCATGTTCTCATCATCACCTCCACCTTTTAGTCAATCATACGTCTCCATTTGATTGTTTACCCTTTTGAGAAACAGTTGCGATGAGTGATCTTGCTAGCCACCCTTGTGACACTGCTGTGATTGGAAAATTCCAAACCTTACCTGGAATCAGCTGCTACCCACACTACAACAAAACCAACGATTTGCGCCAGATTTAGCGCCAGATTTTAGTGCATTTTGTTTGTAATTGTGATGAGAAACCTGGCGCTAAATCTGGCTCTATTGTACAATTTTTAAAGCGTCCTTTTTTGCGTCTGATTTTGCATCCTTTTTCACTCTAGATTTTGCATCATTTTTTGCACCAAACTAAGCATCATTTTTTGCGTCAAATTTTGAACCAAGATTTGCATCTTATTTTATGACAGGTTTTACTTCTAGTTTTGTGTCATTTTTTGCAT
>APFE031192200.1:0-18166 GCA_000404065.3 Pinus taeda | reverse complement strand
TAAGAGATATGGGATGGAAGAATCTGCACCTATGAGCACACTGATGACCACAGATTACAAATTGAGCACAGATGATGAACCTTCCTCAGTAGATGCAACTCTTTAACATTTCGAAAGAGTTCGAAATGTCGATGATTAGTGAGTTATCTTACTTCCTTGGACTACAAGTAACTCAAACTAAAGCAGGTATGTTTATATTCCAAGCAAAATACCTTAAAGACATGCTTAAGAGATATGGGATGGAAGAATGTGAAACTATGAGCACAGTGATGACCACATATTGCAAATTGAGCACAATGATGACCACAAATTGCAAATTGAGCACAGTGATGACCACAAATTGCAAATTGAGCACAGATGATGAATCCCCCTCGGTAGATGCAACTCTTTACAGGTCAATAATTGGAGCTCTCCTATACTTAACTGCTACAAGACGCGATATTGTGCAAGCAGTAGGAATGGTAAGAAGATTTCGATCAGCTCCTAAGCAATCCCATTTGTTGGCTGTGAAGAGAATTCTCAGATACTTGAAAGGTACTCCTGATTTTGGTCTATGGTATCCCAAAAGCACAACTCTTACCGTGATAGCTTACACCGATGTTGATTGGGCTGGAAGCATAGATGATCAAAAAAGTACCAGCGGAATTGCATTCTTCATGGGAGATTGTCTAGTATCTTTGCTCAGCAAAAAACAATCTTCTATATCTCTCTCCACAGTTGAAGTTTCATATATAGTTGTTGCACACTGTTGAACACAAATACTGTGGATGAAGGAAGCATTGAAAGATGTCAACATAAAGACTAGTCAACCAATCACCATCTATTGTGACAACACTGTTGATTTGGGGTAGCATCGGAAGTGCTCCAGCAATGAAAATTGGTGAAGCTAAAGCAGATGATATCTCCAAGACCTAGAAAGGTTTGGGCAGATTCTACCTAGTTAAAGAGCTATTAAAATAATTAATATTTTTAATGGAGTTCCTAAGTCTAAACTTAGGAAAAATGAAATATTAATGGGTATTAATATAAAACTGGGTTAGAAGGTTCTAAAGGACATGGATCAAGCCAAATCTAATCTTAACTGTTGATTAGAGATGTAATCTCGACCGTTGAAAACTCAACAGAAAAGGTATAAGGGCAGGCTTGAGGGTCAGTTGAAGAATACACCAAGATTGATTAGTCAATTCGATTTTCTGGAGCAGGGTTTCCTGAGAAAATTCGAACAAGTGATCTGAGTTGCAGCGAGGGGCAGTGAGTGCATAGCCGAGAGGCAGAGATAGTGCCGAAGGACAAGCGCAAAGATTGAGGAGGCTACGCAGAGGGCCAGAATGACTGTGTAGAGGCTAGCAAGGCCTGCGTGGGTGACGCAAAAAGCCAGAGAGCTAGTGCAGAGCAGCGAAAGGCTAATGCAAGGGGTTTCAGAGTGACGCAAAGACCAGGAGGGCTGACACAAAGCCTCAAAGAAGCATTGGAGAGATTTTCGTGGAGCAAAGTTGCTAAATATCTACTTCCGAAAAGAGGTATTACTGCCAGATAGATATCTCTGTTGGGTGACCAATTTGGCACCCTAGTTGTACTCAAGAAAGCAGCTTAATAATAAAACCCTCAGAACTACTGCACCGGTTTTCCCAAGTTGGGTTTTTCCAAGGACGATTGTCCAAAAATAACGATGTCCCTTGTGTGTTTGTCTGTTATTTTCAATTGATGATTTGTAGATGGTTGAGACTGCATTTGTGTTTATTTTCGATATTTATATGGTAAAATAACTTGTTTAGAAATAAACAAGTAGGTGAAATAAACCTAACAATGCAGGAAGAATTTCTGTTGTTTTAGATTTAGAAATTTCAACATGGTATCAGAGCGTGGTTGTAGATCACAGGAGAGCTGAAGGCACCAATCGAATCAGAGCATTTGCAGCAGAAACAGTTGTCCCGAGTGACAGAAGTTGTTCCTAGCAGAAAGCAATAGAGAAGGGTTGACACAGAGGGACTGGGTCATTAGTTCAGCCTAGAGAAAGGCCAGCGCAGATATTGAGGAGGGCAGAAGGAGCTCACAAAGAGCCATGTAGAGACCATGAGGGTTGACATAGTTGGCTATGAGAGCATTTCAGCCAGTGTCGGGATTGTGCAGAGCCTAGAGGATCAGTCCTTCAGTTGTTGGGGCATAGGAAGTGGTGGGCATACTGCGGGGAGTGAAGCTGGTGGGGTGTTGTTGCTGCCGAGACAAAACAGTACCTAACGGGGCAAAACCAAGGTAGAGGGAGTCGCTACCTAGGCAGATTTCTAGCCAAGGAATCCATATCAATGTTGCAGGACCATAGGATCAGAGAGATGTGATTCGTCGGTTGGCAGGAGGATTTCCAGGAGGGAAATCGAGACTCAGAGAGAATCTAGTAGAGAACTTCCCGACGGGAAGTAGACACTCAGAGGCGTCGAAAGGAAGAGCAGAGAGATGGCCATGAATGAACTGAGGGATCAGGACAAGCTGGACAGGGCGTCCAACTTTGTGGTCTGGAAGGCCAGCATCCTGTCCATTCTAGATAGACATCGGATCAAGGCCTTCACCTTGAGAACAGTGGCTATCCCAGTTGACCCAGCTGACAATGAAAAGTACAAGGAATCAATGGCCAAGGCAACATGCATAATCCTTGATGGGTTCAAGGATCATGTGGTCCAGCATATTGCCGAGAAGGAAATGGCAAAAGAAATGTGGGACACCTTGAAGATGTTGTACCAGCATACTTCCGTGCAGAGGAAGATGTTACTTGAGAATCAGTTGTGGTCATACCAGATGTAGAAGGGGGAGCAGATAGATCACTTCCTCGGTAGATTGAAGGAGATCCGGGACAAATTGACTTCCATAGAGGCCACATCGAATCAGGATATGATGGTGAGGAGCACTATAAATGCAGTCTCCGAGGAGTGGGAGACATTCGTCTACGCATTCTGGGCAGGGCAAATCTTCCAATTTGGGAAGAATTGTGGGCAACTCTTCACCAAGAAGAAATCAAGCAGCTATCCAAGACGGGAAGTAGCAACAAAGGAGTCCAGATCAAGAAAGAAGAGGAAGAGGATGCAGCTCTGGCATCTACGGGGAAACAAAAGAAAAGGAAGAAAAAGGACCTCTCCAAGATAAAGTAGTTCAACTGTAGGGAACTGGGTCATTATGCGAACCAGTGTCCAAGGAATAAGAATAAGGGAGATACGTCTGACTCCAATGTGTTGGAATTTCTAAGTTTAACCAGTTAGAAATTCTTCTTGTACTATCTGATTTATTTCTTCCCACTTAGTCAATTACTTAACAATTTATTCACCATGTAATCACTAAAAATAAACACAAGTACAGTATCAACATCTATAGATCGTCAACTGAAAGAAAACAAGCACACAAGTGACACCGTTATTTTTGGACCATTGTCCCTAGAAAAACCCAATGCTGGAACACTAGCGCAGCGATTCAGAGGGTTTTATTATTATGCAGCTTTCAGAATACAACCAGGGTGCCAGAAATGGCTCACCCAACAAAGAATGCCCTCAGCAGTAGTACCTCTGCTCGTAGACAGATATTTTGGCTTATTAAGCAGCTATCCAAGACGGGAAGTAGCAACAAAGGAGTCCAGATCAAGAAAGAAGAGGAAGAGGATGCAGCTCTGGCATCTACGGGGAAACAAAAGAAAAGGAAGAAAAAGGACCTCTCCAAGATAAAGTAGTTCAACTGTAGGGAACTGGGTCATTATGCGAACCAGTGTCCAAGGAATAAGAATAAGGGAGATACGTCTGACTCCAATGTGTTGGAATTTCTAAGTTTAACCAGTTAGAAATTCTTCTTGTACTATCTGATTTATTTCTTCCCACTTAGTCAATTACTTAACAATTTATTCACCATGTAATCACTAAAAATAAACACAAGTACAGTATCAACATCTATAGATCGTCAACTGAAAGAAAACAAGCACACAAGTGACACCGTTATTTTTGGACCATTGTCCCTAGAAAAACCCAATGCTGGAACACTAGCGCAGCGATTCAGAGGGTTTTATTATTATGCAGCTTTCAGAATACAACCAGGGTGCCAGAAATGGCTCACCCAACAAAGAATGCCCTCAGCAGTAGTACCTCTGCTCGTAGACAGATATTTTGGCTTATTAACCACCAGATGAACGATCCCACAGAAACAATTGCAACTTTCACTGCTCTGCGTCACTCTGATAGGGACTGCGTCACCCTATCTGACTCACCATCTCCCAATCTATCCCACGAAATCCTCCCAACGTTGCCTCTTGGCCTTGCATCAGCTCTGCTAGCCTCTACATCAACTTTTGGAGCTTCTGCGTTAGCGCCTAGACCCCTTGCATCTCACATAGTGGCCTCTCTTGGCTCTACGCAACTCGTGGCTGCCTCTGCATAGCCTCCAGCTGCCTCTGCGTCAACCTCTCTGGGCTTTGCGTTGTCTCTCTGGTACCAACTCTGCCTCTTTGTTGTGTATTCACTGCCCCTCGCTGTTGATCACTGATTTTATCTCTCTTAGCGAACCCCGCTCTATAGAATAGAATGACCGATCACTCTGGTGTGTTCTCCAACTAACCCTCAAGCCTCTTCTTATACTTTTCTCGTTGGTCCATCAACTGCCAAGATTAAATTTTTAATCAACGACTAAGATTAGAATTGGCTTGATCCATTACTTTTGGACCCTTTTAACCCAGTTTTATATTAATACACCCTAATATTTTATTTTTCCTAAGTTTAGACTTAGGAACTCCATTAAAAATATTAATTATTTTAATATCTCCCAAACTGGGTACAATCTGTCCAAACCATTTATGGGTCTTGGAGACATCATATGATTTAGCCTCTCCACCAAGTTTCATGGCTAGAGCACATCTGATGCTACCCCAAATCAACACTCCCTGTTAGCGAGGACTGTGCTCTAGTAATACTCATTGAGTATCACCCTGATTGTCCAGCATCGATCCCTATGTTGATGCTAGGCCTCCCCGCCCAACATCCTCTGCACTATTGCATCCTATACTGCTACCCATGGCCCTGCCACTGCCATTGTTTCATCCGTACAGCAGCTCCCTCTGCATCTGTGTTGCTACTGGTCCATCCTCCCAACACCGCATCCCCCTTCTCCTCATGTTGCATCGTGCTCCTGCATACTGCTCCTGCTCTGCAACTCAGTTACTAGAAGCAAGTAACTGATCCAACTAATCTATGACATCCCTGTCATTCTAGAAACACTCTCAATGCTGAAGCTCCCTCTATCGCTAACAAGTGCTCCCTCTACTGACCATTGCACACCTCTCTGTGCTCTCCTACACTCATGTAACACTCTCGTGCCTCTCGCACTGTTGCAGCCTGCTAGCCTCGCGTTGTCTGGGGACTCCTGCACTGTAGCACTCTCTGTCACTCCATTCGCATCCGTCTCTACCGACATCCACCAATCCTGCTACTCCTCTTTGGGGCTCCCGTAGCAAGGTATAATCAAAGAGGTTGGGTACCTCGAGGATCCTGCCCCTCATCGCTTGTAGTTTGTCTGACTACAGCTCGATGTCTCCCCACTTCTTCTCAACAAGAAGCAGAGCTCAATGGCACTGAGTTCAGCTGAGGCTAAGTATATGGCTATCGGCTTGGCAGCTTGTGGGGCTATTTGGTTAAGGAAGCTACTTGTCAAGTTGTTTAGTCAGAGGTTGGAGCCCACAGTCATAAATTGCGATAATCAGAGTTGCATTAAGCTCTCTAAAAATCCAGTGTTTCATGACTGCTCCAAGCACATCGAGATCTGGTACCACCATACCAACGATTGTGTTTAGAGGGGTAAAGTAAGACTTCAATACGTGCCTACATAGGAGCAAATAGCAGATATCTTGACCAAGGCATTAGCAAGAGGGAGATTCATCTATTTCATAAATAAATTGGGTGTAGTACAAAACAACTTCCTCTCTAAGATGGAGTGTTAATTGAAGTTAGAGATGGTAAGGTTTTGTTAAATTTAAAAGTGTGCTAAATTTGGCAAAGGTAACCATGAGTGAAACTAAGGCGCAATTATACTTTCTCTTAATTTCGACTTAGGAAATTTCTAATTTTCCTATAGTCAAAAATAAAGTAAATCAATCTCAGCTATTCATGGAGTTGATGGGCCAATTCAACTTGAGTTGATAGACCAGTACAACTTTAGTTGATGGGTCATTTCGATTTTATAAAAATGGCACAAACTTGGCTAATCAGATTATGCACTAGAGATTGTGTGTTCAGCTCAGCAAAGGAGATTTTCCAAATCCATGCATTAGGGTAGAGAAGAGTGGTCAAATTGCCTCAGATTTTCTACAACCAACATGTTTCTCTTTTAGGGCCAAGTTAGCTTTGCGTAGAGGTGTCAATTGAGCTTGTAGCATTTGTGCACTAGCCTATAATAATTGTGCATGTAAGAAGGTCGAGTTGGTTAGAGCAACACAAATCAATGTTTTGTGGATCAACGAATTGAAGGGAATTTTTCCCAGTATTTGTAATCAATTTCTGAAACTTTTGCTAAGAATAATAATAGAATATACAAGTTGGCAAGTTTTCCCTACTTGGGTTTCCTGGGTAGTTTTTGGTGTATTGTTTATTGTGTGCTTGTGTCTTCATGATTTTTTTTTCGCTGCCATTATTTGTTAGAATACTTAGCATATTTAGTGAATGTGTTTGGAGTTTAGTTTTGAGTTTCTTCATTGCAATATTTTTATCAAATTAGCAATTATTTATTAGCTCTGAAACCGGATTTGTCCAAAATAGGCCACGTGTCCAAATCCCACGAATTCGACACAATTCAATGGGAATTCGAATCCAAAAATGGGACACAATGTGTCCTAACGGGACACAATTGAATCCTGGTCATGTCCCATTAGGACATATCGTGTCCCAATTTTGGGATTCGAATCCCAAAAAAGTGAGGGTTTATGAGGTTTATGAGGGAGGGTTTATGAGGTTTGTGAGGGTTTATGAGGGTTATTTTTGTTAGAATGGCATCTATGTACCCATAAGGATTTTTCAAGACTCAATTTATTTTAGTCCTTGTCAAGATTGCACTACCAAGGAGTGTTATCAGGACCAGTTGATCCACACTAGTACAAATGTTTAGTCTTCAAACCAGTGGTTGAACCAGATCAGGGGGCTAGTTCAAACCCATTCACAACTAGTTTGGTACAGACACCAACAGGTTCACACCAATTCACACACTAATGGACTGTGGGAACACCAGTGGTTTTGGGGAGGGGAATGAAAAATAAGGGGAAAAGAGAAAACCCTTCCTCCTCACTCCCAAACCCTGAAATGCGCAAACTTTACATATTGGTGCCTAATGGTTAAGATATACCTATGTGTGTGTGTGTGTGTGTGTGTGTGTGTGAATCATTAAATTTAGCATATTTTGTGTTTTTTGAGTAGACTGGTTCATGGGCCTGTTCTGGGTCTGTACCAGTCTGACTGTTGGTTGGTTTTGGTTCTAATAACACTGACTAAGTGTGGACAGAATCAGATTACTGAAGTCGAAGTATATATTATATTATTTTAGCACAGCCTTAGATATCATAATATCTTTACCATTAGACATGTTATCTTTTAACATTGCATTTTGCCACCAATGTCTCCACCGCCAGTGATTCTTTGTATGCATGATTCATTGATTTGTCCATGCTATTAACATTATGTGGTTTAGAATCTAATGAGTAAAATTGTTGGGAACCTATCACATTTAGTAAAAAACATCTGATGAATGTCTATGTTGAAATCAAATGATTTGTATCATTAATAGAATTTGTGTAAGAAATTCAATTTTTAATATATATATATATAAAATAATATATAAAGAATCCTACATGTCCTGTTCCAGGGGGTCCACTTGTCCGAATCCGACACTCGAATCCCCGTATCCTACAAATCCCGAATCCCCGTGTCAGGTGACTTAGGTTATTAGAAAGCTAACAAAAAGGCACCAAGCTCTTAAATCATTTCCAAATAAAGGGTACATTAAGTGAAGTTATAATTTACATCTCAATAAAGTCGAGGTAATTATAGTGGGGTCCTCAACCATATACGTCAAATTAGTAATAAGGAAGCTTTAGTTCAAAAATGTACTATTCAAATATTATAGAGGAACCTTTGCATTCCGCTACCAACTAATCATCAAATAAGAGATCATGAATTATGAAGCCCACAAATAATTCCACCTTTTCGATGAAATATCCTTTTTGTGCAAAATAGTGTTAATGTTTGCCGTACATAAAAAATCAAAATGGTGTTTGCCCATATTGTTATAGAATTTTCACAATAATGGAATATCTAAATGACATGCAAATGTAGTCACAAATTAAAAAAAATTAGACAAACTAGAAAAACAACAAGAAAAAACAACAATCTTGAGAATATAGTTAGCAATGAATTATTAGAAAAGATGAAGAAATTTCTCGGCTCAAAGGCCATAGTCGAAAACTACTCGCAAATATCAAGCAGTCAAAAGATATGTTGCAAAGAGATCAAATGTTAGAATAGGAGAATCGAGATCTCAAGGAGAAGCTCAACAAGAGTTTATCAGAAAAAATGAAGAAAATTCTCACTTAAGGGACCTTAAATAGAGGTTGCTTGAACAAATCAAAAGAAAGCCGTGAAGTCAAGAAATAATGGAGAACTTGCCTGCTTGAGAGATCAATACAAAGCTTACTTAACAAATTAAGAAGCTAAAGAATGATAACAAGTTGCTACAAAACAAGTTAGAGCAACTTACCAAGAAAGAAGCATCAATTAATAAAGAAAGAATGATGAAACCTATGGAACTAGAGAAATCATTAGACATAATAATCCAAGTCATGGAGAAAGAAACCGATACATATCCAATCAACATCACAACCCAGAAAGATGCAAATCCTAGTGTTCCTAAATAGGAATACAAGTGATATAAAGCAAATAATCTGTGCAGCAGAATATAAAAACGAAATACACATTAAACACTCATGGAAATGCTACAAATAAGGAACTGTTGAGCCATTTTATTACTTTTCTGAAGGCAAAATACAATGGATAATAAGATGGTGCATGTGGGCTTGTCTCAATGGACAAGCATGACCAAAACCAGGTGAGAAAATGGCTAAACTGAAGGCTGCCCAAGTGTTGCACCAATTTGCACTGCGCTGCCTAGAAAACTGCCTGCTGGCTGAAAAGGGATTGCAAGAAACTCCACCTCCGAAGCTCATAAAATGCTACAAATTTAACCTCAATCTCCTTGACCAAAACCCAAAAAAACCCAAGAAGGGTTTGGCCTATCTCCAAGGCACAATCGAACCCACAAAATGGTGTGAATTTCCTAGCTAACTAGGAATTCGCCCTACTATACAAATTATGATTTCAAGCCTGAATAGCATCCGGAAAATTCTGAAATTTTAACCATGGATTCCTCCCAGGAAACCCAGAAAAACCCACAAAGGAATTTGGCTAGTTTAGACTTCTGAAATTTGACCCCCTTGGATCCCAGCTTCAGCTGCAACTACAAAACTCGGCGTGTTGGAATCTGCCTATAAATCCTCCCGAAAATGGACCCAAAGCGTTGGGTTGGCCTCAACTATGAATTCCCTGACTTCCCCAATGGGCTTCCGACCTATGGCACCTGCTCCTCAGCTCCACAAAAGTGTTGGCTAGCCCTCTATGTTGTCCCCAAGCCCAGTAATTTGAACTGCTAGGATGTTGGCTCTGTTGGCTCCAAAACTCACAAGAAAGGTTGGCCCTTTGCTGCTCTCCCAATCCTCTAACTCTCTCGGCAATTGCTTGGTCACTAATAGCTCCAAACTCCCCCGTTTATTCTCTAGCTAGCCAGAAATACACACTACCTGTTGTGGCTGAATCGTAGTGTTGTAACGCACACCTAGAACTCCTGAAATACTTATGGCACTGCCTCTCTAGGGCGGGCACGAATGGTCCCCCGAAGTAGAGGTTGAATCTCCTGCTTGAGATATTCGTGGCTAAACAGTCGGTTGACTTAGCTAAATAGCAGAGCGAACAGTCAATTAATTTTGATTGCAAGGTGTAAGAATGAATCCAAATGAGATTTCCCTCCTCCTTTTCTATTTGTGGTCTTCCTTGCCTCATGTGGACCCCTCCATCCAGCACTTCGAATTCCCTCCAAGCCATTTGAATGAATTAGTTAGAGTTCTCACATGAGTGGCCCCCACCTTCCACTAGCAACCAAATTAAGTCAAATTTCCTCCTAAGTCCCTAAGTCGAAAATAGTGGGTTCTTTCCCTTAGCCAAAATTGTGCAAAAATGTGTGGAAACACCCTGTTACAAATGTGTTTGAGAAGGGGCATGACAGTCCTCCCCTCCCAAATGTTGCTTGCCCTCAAGCAACCTCAAAGCTATGTGCTTCAAAATGTGCTCACCCTCCCAAGGTGGCATCCTCATCTAGCAAGCTCCTCCAATGTACCAAAAATCGCTTGTCCTCAACCAATGCCTGAGCAAGCATCCTCTCTAACTGTTGCTTCCCCACTGTTACTACAAAATGTGCCAGGGTCCCAGATGTGCCACTGGATTACGCCTGACCTCTACACTGTCCTGATATGAAAGAATCCTACAATACCAGGATCCTAGGCAATCCTATCCAACATGAAGCTCCCCTCACTCCACTCACTATCCTACCCGGTGAAAGTACCAAAAGTCCCCTGCTCCATCAGTGACTCGCTAAAGCCCAATGGATGATTTGTATGATCTCCTCGTGAAGTAGTCGACGCATCCCTAATGGTTATTGAGCTATGAAGAGATGTGATGCCCAGTTCCCTGCTAGTCCCAGAGTGGTGCCACAATGCTGACGATGCGCTACTCTGACTATGTAATACTCCCCATCGTGCGTAGTCAGTATCCTCCTCTCCTGGAACTCGATGGTGGAATACTGAAAGAGGCGAGACACATCCTGCCTGGGCATCTCCATGGCACCAAGGCCTACCCATCCAAATCTAACTTTGAACCTATGCCGCAACAATGAATGTTTGCCTCCCGATATGATGAAACCCTCTGTTAACCCCCATGAACAAAGGATTTTTCCTCCCAAGAGCAAACTATATCACTCTCTACCACGACTCCTCTCATCACGAGTGATCTATCGATCAACAGAATCCCTGCATCCCATAGCCAGAGCTGTTGCGACATAGCCCTGTCAACCGATGGAATCCGTCTAGCCCTCGTCTCTAGTCCCTGCATGTGATCACTATATAGACTCCATATATCGTTGGCTAATCTGCTGCATGCTAATCTGCCCTATGCCTACCACTATGTAGTACCGATGATTGTTGGAAGCCACGTGTGACAAAGAGCTACCCCCTGAATGCAACCAAAAGATGGGTATCTAATACTTGTAATTGACTCAAGGTATGTGGATCCTTCATGTCCCTTCCAACCATCTCCCCTGGGTCTGCTATCCGCACTCTCGATAATGTGTCAATATAAGGTCTGGAGCCTGGGCACATACTGGGAAACTACCTCAATCATACCCGTTATACTCTGCTCATGCTTGGTCTCGACATGCCCTGAGAAAAGAGTGACATGTCTCCCTCGGGACTATCTCCCTAGACTTAGGCTTGGTGATGAATGATATGCCACCCATGCAAATGATCACTTCATTCCCCAACCTGTGGCTATCAACTGACGCACCAATCCAATGCCACTACAGAAAAGTCTCCCCCCTAGTGCGTTGAATGTCACCCAAGTATCTCGGGTGAGCTCCTCGTCCCCCGTTGCCCATGCCCATAGTGCAGAAAGTCAACAGCAAAATCAATTGCGCCTAGGAGGGATGTAGAAGACGGTCAAGCATGTGAATCCCCACGGATACCATCAAGTATCTCTCATCTGTGTCCCCGTCAATCCTGGGTGAACTATGCCCAAAGGTATGCCAAGTGTTTCCATCCAAGGGTCTCCCTGGAGGCAACACTCTAGGACCTCGTTGTGTAGTACTATACACCCATACATACCACAGATCATCCCAATACTCCTAGACATGCCATTTTACACCGCGGCCTACCCTTGTACACCGCTAGATACCCTCGGCTATGGCTATGCCATCTTGTACCGTCCTTTGTCCCGCCTGTGTCACTGTACCTGCCACTCCCCACATGTACTCAATGCAATATGAGGCACTCCCACTCCACAGCGCACTCCAACATACTACGACACACACCCATGCGTCTCCATGCCCATCTACAGACCATTGCTCCATGCTAGATGTTCCTACCCATCCCTGAATGAGATGGCCTAAAGTTGTGTCCACATGCATCAGCTTGCATCCAACTCGGATCATCACCTCCACTATCGCATCACCATGCTCTCTGATGAGGGGACCTCCCCTCCAAGTCCTCCCTAAGGGATCCAAGAAGTGAACCTCCCGAGGTGTCAGTAGTGATGCCACCATTGCTTTGCTCCTCTATGTCTCCCACAAATGCAAGCAATCCACAGCTCCATACAAGGCACTGTTTAGAGGCCTGCCAATGCCACCTCCTACGACAAACTCCTGCCAAAGTATGTTGATCATCTGGAGACCCCATGCACAATTATCATACCAAGACAACCCAAGGAGTCTGCCCAAAAACTGGATGGCCACTGGTGCTGACCGAAACTCTCCAAGCAGAGGTGCATACTTGACTGCTAGGTCAACTATAACCTCTAGGTCGTAATCAACCGATATACCTGGGAAATGATAGGTGTTCCCTCCCAAATCCCAATGCCAGTCGGGGCTTCCAACATCCCTAGTACCTGGAAACTCTTGTTGCACTCCACCTGGGTCCACTACCATCTCCATAGTCCACTCCACCAGGTACCAACTCAGAATCTCTAGACACTCAACCCCAAGAGAGGGATCAAATGCACGAACTCCCGCACATAGAACAACCCCAGCATGTAGGTGTTGCACCCTGTGCAACTCAAGTTGTCTCATCTCGCTATCCTGGTCAATACATACAATCTTACTACGTAGCTCTGTCTCTCTTTGTCCTATGGGCCAAGGTAACCTAATAGTGTTGTCAACCCTGTTTATGTATGCCTGAAGAGGGTTGCTCTCATGCTCAAACGTGCACTCTATTTGCACCAGTAGGGAATCCAACCGCTCCCCAACGTGAGCCAATTTGGTTGTAGACTCGGCACAAACCACTCTCATGCCCTCCAGCTCCTCGTTCTACTGCAGAATAGCCTCATGCACTAATGCGACCTTCCTTTTAAATGCTAGAAGGTCGGCCTGAAACTAGTGGAACTATTGTGGCCATCTATCGCCTGTAAGCTCGGTCATAGCTCCAGATACCTCAGCAACTGTTGGCATCTCATCCATGGGTGGCTCCTCCTCAACAAATGACTCTGTGTGTAGGCTCTATCTTCTTCACCAAGGTGTCAATTGGGGCTATCAAAGAGGTCTCTAATAAAGGTGACTCCTTTGCCACACCAAGTATATCGATGTGCTCCTCACCATCCTGTGGGCTCTTAGCATCATGCTCAACCTCCTCCTCCAGCTCCTGATATTTAAAGTCAGGTCTCCACCAGTAAAAGTGCCCCCTGGTCCCACCCTCTAACTGCCTCTGTCCTATCTGTTCCTTTTCAGGAGATCTGGTGCCCTGATCTGGTCGACTTTCCCCGCATGATGTAGATGGTTGCACCCCCACAACCTGCTCACCTCTAACGTCTCTATTGTAAGAGTGAGGATCAGTTTGTTCTGTCACCCTCCTCAACTAGGCCAACCACTCATGTCCCAATGAATTCTACCCCAAAATTTCTGCATACTGGATTTCCCTTGAGCCATGGGTTTGTCTCTGGTTTCACCCGTCAATGTGCACTCATACCCAAAGCTTCCATCATCTTCTGTCTAGTTTCCCATAGTTGGGCCAAGATCATGTTCTAATACCATTGTAGTGTTCCTAAATAGGAATACAATTCATATAAAGTAAATAATCTGTGCAACAGAATATAAAAACGAAATACACATTAAACACCCATGGAAATGCTACAAATAAGGACCTGCTAAGCCATCTTATTACTTTTCTGAAGGAAAAATACAATGAATAATCAGATCGTGCACCTCGACTTGTCTCAATGGACAAGCATGACCAAACCCAGGTGAGAAAATGGTTGAGCTGAAGGTTGCCCAACTGCTGCACCAATCTGCACTGCGCTACCCAAAAAAATGCCTGTTGTCTGAAAAGTGACTGCAAGAAACTCCACCTCTGAAGCTCAGAAAATGATGCAAATTTAACCTCAAGCTCCTTGACCAAACCCACAAAAACCCAAAAAGGGTTTGCCACATCTCCGAGCCAAAGTCGAACTCACAAAATGGTGTGAATTCCCCAGCTAACTAGCAATTCACCGTATTATACGAATTAGGATTTCAGGCCCAAATAGCATCCGGAAAATTCTTAGATTTTAACCACAGACTCATCTCAGAAAACCTAGAAAACCCCATGAAGGAATTTGGTTGGTTTAGACTAAAGAAATTCAATCCCCTTGGAGGCAAATTCAGTTGCAACTACAAAACTCAACTTGCTGGAACCTGCCTGTAAATCCTCCTGGAAATGGACCCAAAATGTTGGGCTAGCCTTTGCTATCAATCCCCTAACATCCTGGATGGGCTTCCAGCCTAGGCACCTGCTCCTTAGCTCCACGAAATTGTTGGCTAGCCCTCTACGTTGTCCCCAAGCCCAGTAATTCGAATTGCTAGGATTAGTGTTGCAGGAAGCGTCCCCCCCAGATCTAAACCCTGAAACGCAATCCATACGGATGCGTGGAGGAAGGGTCGTCCAAAACGCGTTTTAGACTAATAAACACGCTTCCTGGAAATTCTGGAAGCGTGTGCCTGAAGCGCGTTTTGATTTTTCCGAAGCGCGTTTCATACTGCGCTTCGGCCATACGAAGCGTCGCGCTTCAAAGGACAAAGCGTACGGATCGTGTACAATTCTGTACACGCTTCCTCCTTTTCCGCTACGCAGCCAAAAAATCGCTATTTTTTGTGTATGTTAACTTGTTGGGAGTGGGTCCACCTTGGGTTAGGGTGAGAAATGAAAGGATTGAAGCCCCCATTCATCTCTCATTTTCTCACTTTGAATTTATGGGAGTTGGAGAAGAGAAGAGAGGAGAAGAGAGGAGAGCTTGGAGGAGTGAAGGAGGAGGAGCTTGGAGTAGGAGCTTGGAGGACTTCATCTACAAGAGCTAAAGAGGTAAGTGAAAACCCCAAACTCCCTTACTTTTTTGACATTTTTTTGTATTTTTCTCCTCCCTCTCCTACTATTTCCCATTGTTTCTACTTGCTCATTTACTTGCAAGTTGTCCACCACCTATATCCATATTCCAAGATGGTGTTCTTTTCGCTTCTATGTATCATTCCACTTTTGGTTTTAATGATGGCAAGGGAGAGTAAGAATAGAAGGAAAGAAGCACAAGAGGACAGTGGTCCCAATATGAGTGACCCAATGTATGATGAGCAGGAAGGGTTTGAAGAGGAAGGGGATGAAGTTGAACCTGAAGGGGAAACTGAAACAATAAAGGGGAAAGCTACATTAACACCCTTGTGGAACTATGTGACCAAACTTGATGGGGGAAAGGGTGGTGGAAGCTACAAATTTTTGTGCCCTCATGGTTGTCATGGAGGAAAACCATTTAGTGGTTCATATACCCGTGTGAGGAGGCATCTTTATGGGGTGATGGACAGTGTTGTAGGGATACAAATTTGCCCAAACGTTTCATTTGAACAAAGAAGAAAATACATCCAAATAGAGGAGGTTGCACAACAAAAAAGCAAGAAACCAAAAACTCATTTTGAATCAAGTGCAACCTCTAGATTTGGTGGCTCATCTCCTCATGGTACTTCTGGAAGCTCTAGAGGTAAAAGAACAATAGGTGATTTCCTTAATGTTGTTGGGAGGGATGATGTGGATCGAAAGATAGTCCGATTTCTTTGTGTTTACGGTGTACCATTCAACGTGCTTCGCTCTCCCTATTGGCATGAAATGGTAAAAGCCATCAATGAAGCCCCAAAAAGATACAAGTCCCCCAACCATGAGAAAGTTGAACAGTGTTATTAGAAAGAAAAAAAGCAAAGGTTCAAAGAGCTTTGACACATTTTACAAATGAGTGGGGAGATTGTGGAGTATCCATTGCATCAGATGGGTGGACAAATATTAGAAACCAACATTTGATAAATGTTCTTGGTGTTTCTGCTAGTGGTGCAGTATTTATTACGTCATGACTCCTCCTCCATCAGTGCATCTTCACAAAACATTGCAGATCTCCTATTGCAATCAATCAAAGATGTTGGTCTGAATAATGTGGTTCAAGTGATCATAGATAATGTAGCAAATTGTAAGGCAGCAAGAAAAATTATTGAGCGTACTCATCCACACATCTTTTGGTCTAGGTGCCTGGTTCACACATTGAACCTTTTGATGCATGATATTGTGAAGCATAAAGAATGTGGGTGGATTAATGAGCTTTACAAGAGAGGGAAGCAACTCATTAAATTCATCACAGGACATAGAAGGGTAAACTACTTCTATGGCACTTACTCCAAGTTGCAGTTGCTTAAACTTGCAAAGATAAGATTTGCGAGTTACTACCTCACCTTTAGGCGGCTAGTGAAGGTGAGACAAGCTTTAACTAATATGGTGTGTGTTGAAACATGGGATGAAATTAACACTGATAGAGATGGTGCAAATGTAGCCAAGGACACTATTCTTGACATGTACTTTTGGTCACAGGTTAAATATGTTTTGCAATTCACAAACCAATTTATTACATGATCAAGTTTGGAGATTCAGATCGACCAATAATTGGGGAGGTGTATGAGCAAATGGATAGCATGTTTGGGTAGATTAAAGACATTGTTGAACCTAAGGATATCACCTTGTACAATTATATTCGTGCAGAGGTGGAAAACTGATGGGAAATGCCAAACGTTCCATTGCATGCATTAGCATATGTTTTGAGACATAAATATTATCATCCGTCATGGCTTTCAACACCAGAACCTGGGGGGGAAGCAAGGAGAAAACCACACCAAGATCAAGAGGTTCACAAAAAATATATGATTGCATTAAGTAAATTAGTCCCTGATGAGGAGGAGGCTACCATGGTACGGAAACAGTTGAGCAACTATACGCTTAACACTAGTCCATTTGGGAGCATGCATGCAATTAGAGATCGGGAGACTTTTTCTTCTCTTGAGTGGTGGAACATGCATGGAGGGGCTACTCCACTTCTACAGACTTTGGCATTGGGGGTGCTATCACAGGTGGTAAACTCTTCTTCTGCATAGAGGTGTTGGAGCTCTTATTCTTTCATCCACAGTGTTAAAAGGAAAAGGTTGAGTTTAGACCGGGCAGAGAGCTTGTTTTATGTTCATTACAACTTGTGATTGTTGTCCCATTACTGTGATGATGCAAAGACTAATAAAGACCTTAATATTTGGGACAAGAGCCCAATTTGGAGGATGGAGTGTTGCGATTAGAGCAATTAGAGGATGCTCTTATCTAGGTATGTCCATTGTGGTATGAATTTTCCTTATAAAGCATTTCTCTAATTCATGTTTTTAATTTTTTTTGTTAACTAGTGTTTTTTGTATGAACTTTTTTAGCGATTCCAGGATGATGATGATCGTGTTGAGATGCCACCCCCATTTGGTCCCTTGGTTCCTAGGTTCCATGGTTCAAAACCAACAGCAAGGGGTTCGTCTTCATCAGTTTCAGTGCCACAACTTCCACAGGCACCATCTTCTTCATTGCCACCGCGTGGAGGCCTGCCACCACATTTTCTTCGTGGTGGAAGGAGGAGAGATTAGTAGATATATTCACAATTTACTACTTTTGTCATACATTAACCATTAGACATGTAGGCTTGTGAATTTGAACCTTTTTTGTCTTGGCGGTGACCAAGTGACATATTTTGTAAACATTATTATTTGAATTTTGGACATGACAAATGTTGACAGTTGCTCACTTGCTAGATAAATCATAATATGCTCTATGTTTTATGTTTTATAATATGCTTAAATGTTTATGTTTTATAATATGCTTAAAAATTTGATGTATGTTTGTAATAGCTAGAATATAGATGATTGTTGTACATACTAGTAACTACAATGGAATCATGGATGCCATATCTATCTTGATTTATGCAAAAATATG
>APFE031192195.1:15192-33749 GCA_000404065.3 Pinus taeda | reverse complement strand
ATATGCTTGTTTCTCCATGATTTGATATTTAAGTGGAGCATCTCTAAGGGCTTTGCTGAAGAAGGCTATGGGTTTTTCACATCCCTGGTCATCTTTTTGGAGCAAGACATCAGCAATTGTGTGTTTTGATGCAAATGAGAATATGATAAAGTCCTTATCAAAATTGGGGCTTGTGAGGGCTGGTGTTTGAGTCAAAGCTCTTTTGATTTCTTCAAAGGCTTGCTTAGTTTCCATTGTCCACTTAACCTTGGAGTCTTTTTTGAGCATGTTGTTCAGCAATCTTATTAGCTTAGCCGGATTTGGTATGAATCTTCTTAGAAAGTTGATTTTTCCCAAAAAGGCTTGTAGTTCTTTAATGTTTATGGGGTGAGGGACTTGTAAGATGGCTTGTATTCTGTCCGGATCAATCCTAATGCCTTCTTTAGAGATGATATGGCCCAATAATTTTCCTTCTTCTAGGCCAAACAATGATTTCTTTGGATTTAATGATATACCATATTTCCTGCAAATTAAGAATACTTGCCGTAGGTGATCTAGGTGCTCTTGATCTGATTTGGAGAAAGCTGTAAGGTCATCTAGGTAAATGACTAAAAAGTCACGGATTTCTTTAGCAAAAGCAATATCCATGGCTCTTTGAAACGTTTCTCCTGCATTCTTGAGTCCAAAGGGCATTTTCACATATTTGAATGTTCCCCAAGGGGTTGTGAAAGCAGTTTTGTCTTGGTCATCAGGGTGCATTAGGATTTGATTGAAGCCTGAGAATCCATCTAACAGTGATATCCTTGAAGCACCCACTACCCTTTGCAGGATGTGATCCATTTTGGGCAAAGGGTAATTATCCTTTAAAGAGACTTTGTTCAAATTTCTTAAATCAACACATAACCTTATCTCCCCTGTCTTCTTTCTAGTGGGCACTAAATTTGAAACCCGTTTTGAGAATCTGATTGGAGCTATAATTCTAGCTTCATACATTCTCTTAACTTCTTTCTCAATCAAAGGGAGCAGCACAGGGTTGACCCTCCTAAGTTTCTGTTTGAAAGGTTTTTGGTTTTCTTTGAGAGGTATTGTGTGTTGGATTACTGTAGTATCATAAGACTTTAGGTCTTCATAACTCCATGCAAAGACATGTTGAAATTATTTGAATAGTTCAATATACTTGAGTTTTTGGTCAGGACGCAGAGCTTTGGACAATTTTATCATTTTGGGATTTTCTGCAGTTCCTAAATCATAGTCCTAAATTTCTGCGTTTAATGGTTGCATTTTAGGTTTCATAGAGATGTCATTTGAGTCAAAAATGTCCTCTAAAGGAGTGAGGCCTGTAGGTAGAAAATTATCCTTCAGCTCAATGACTTCACACTCTGCTGCAATTGTATCCTCAACTTCTTTTTCATGAAGTTCCTGTAAATCTGTTTTAGTGAACTTGGTGGGATGTAGAAGTTGGTTTGATGTTTCAACAGAGATATGTGTTTCAACTTTGTCTATTTGATTGCTTTCCTCTATAGTGTTGGTATCCATTTCTGTGCTTGAGAACTCTTCTTTCAAAGCCAGGAAATTGTTGATTTGTGTGTCATTTTCAAACACCTGCCAGTTTTTGACATTATCTAGTACAGCAGGTCTATGTTTTATTTCAGCAGTGAATCGGTGATTGGGCTTAAATGGCAATTTGCAAGTGCTTGCAAAGGTTACTAGATTATGGACATGCAGATTTTGATTCCTTGGAATCTTGGTTAATTGGGATTCAAGAAAGGTGTTGAGAATTTCCATTGTAGCAGCTCTATATGACCTTAGCCTAAGATCATTCGTAATGAATTTACCCTTTATTTGTTGAATGATGAGGTCAGAGTCTCCCAAAATTGATATTCGAGCTGCACCTAAGTTTTTTATCACTTTGAGCCCTAAGAGGAGGGCTTCATACTCGGCCATGTTGTTAGTGCACCTGAAATTCAATCTAAATGCATGTCCCTCAGTGTGGTCATCCTTCACATTGTGTATCCAAACACCTGCCCCTGCTCCTAGCTTATTAATAGATCCATCAAACTCTAGATACCATAGGTTTTCTTGATTTGAACAGGTATTAGGAGCTTTTTCCATTTGCTCAGCAGGCATAGTTGGATTTACAGTCTCATATGACTCTTTATGTGTGACTGTCAATTTATTGTTTCCAAGATTTCTTGAATCTGAACTATGGATTCTTTATCTAGGAATTCATCCTGACTTAAGGTCACCATTTTTACATCAGTTTGGGTTTGAATCTCAGTGTTGTATAAGATAAAAGAGTCCATGTCTGAATGCATAGAATAAATGGGAAAGTTTTAGGGTTTTTCTTGACTACTTACCACATACTTCATCAAAGTTTCTCGGTATATCCTTTTAGGCTGGCCGAAGACTGAGATAGTGGCATAAGACATGTCCAGTTCCAAAGATCCTTGTAGCTTAGCACCCCAGGATCTAGATAACAACATTCCATACTTGGGTGGAATATCAGCTACCACCACATCCATGAGAATTGTCTTGGTTGGATATTGGACTAATGACACACATAGATCCTTGATTAAGCCTAGAAACCGGACCTAACTGGAATCAAAGGAAAACAAGTCTTTGTATGGCCTTGTGATATCTAGGTCCAACTTATCCATGACAGATTTAGGCATCAGATTATGTGAAGCTCCTAAATCAAATATTGCATTGTGAAGCACCTTGTCATGGATATTTAAACTTACACAGAAGGGAGGGACTCCTCCATCAACTGATTTACCATTTGCTTCAGGGCCAAATATAAGTCTTGGTTGATCATCAAGGATGTTTACTGAATGTTTGTTTTCTGAAATTTGTAATGATCTGCTGATTTGTTCCCTTAAAAAATTCATGCCTAGCCAATTCAGATAATGGGATGGAAACTTTTAACTTACTTATTTCAGCCTTCATATTAAAGGGTCTTTCTGTTTGTATTTTGACATTTTGGGCAACGAGGTTGTGTCTTTCAACTAGGTTCTCAACAACTGCCTCTTTTATTGGAATATTATGATGAACTAGAGTTACTTGCTCACCATCTTCCAAAGGTTCTTCTACAACTTCTCTGAGTGGAGAAACAGATGTAGGGTGTTGTTTTGATCTATCTTTGTCTGAAACATCTTCAATTGTTAGACTATTTAGATTGGAAGTTGTTTTAGGGATGATTGGTACATGAGAGTCCTTGAGTTTAGTTTTGGTAGGTTGCTTGATTAGATTACATCATCCAATTTTAGAGGGAAAAAAGAAAAAACTAATTTTTAAACTAGTATTTTCAACTTATCTCCCTATGGGTTTACTCAAATTTCGAGCGGAAACACTCATTGGATGAAAAAATTGATTCATAATCAAAGGAGTACCCATGTTGCATAATTTCGATGGACTCTGCTACACAAAAAATTAGAAATACATGAAAAATGTGATTGCAATCACGTTTTTTCATGTATTTCTCACTTTTCATGTAGCAGGGTCCATTGAAAGTATGCGACATGGGTACTCCTTGGATGCGGAATTAAATTTTGCATCCAACGAGTACTCTCGCTCAAAATTTGAGTAAAACATTAGGGAGATAAGTTGAACATACGACTTGAAAAAAATAGTTTTATTATTTTATTATTTCTTAATCTTTTTCTTTTTTACTCAAAAAATGGTGAATCATCCCCCATGGTTGACATCATCAACTTGAATCCTATTGGTTCTTATAACTTTTATTTTGGTTGTACATTTTTCTTAGGAGACCCATTTTAGACTTCAAAATTCCCCTGATGAAAAGGTCAACCCACCTTTAATAGTTGTGTGAATGACAATGTCACTCTCATGTCCTATGCCCTTATTATTGTTTCACCATCAAAAGTTAGCCTTGTTAGATTACATTCCACATTCATATTTTCATTAAGCAGATTTTCTTTCCTCAAGATAATATATAGCTAAAATTAGTTTTCCTTTTGGGAAATCGTTAATAATGCTAATAATAGTTTGTACTATCGTTTTGCACCCAAAATTTGTTGGTAGGTATTCCATTGATGTTTGCCAACATAAAATTAGTGGCATGGAATTAGTGACTACTTGGCTCAAATTTTATGATAAATTTTTTCCCTTCTTATTAGGTGAACTTCTTTCCCCTTGCATAAATTTATTTCACCATCATAATGTTATGTTTGTTGGTATACAAATTCGATGAAATCTTTCTTGTTTAGAGCAGGTTTCGAACTCTGCATTGTATTTAAGGTTGTCTCTTGTTCAATATCTTTATAGTTCATTTCATGATATAACCATTATGAACAAAAGAAAGTCTAAGAAAGAGAAAGTACCTTTCATGACATATGGACCACAAAGCCACAATTCACCTTATTGGTTTTGGGGCAGAGGAGTTCCTGAAACATGATCAACTATTTTTGCTTCAGCATTTGGAGACAACAAGCCAATCGTTCCATAGTGTCTACATTCTTCTTAACTCTCTGTGGATGCTCCTACTCTCAATGTTTTTGTTAGCCTGTAGCCCTATAAAATTTCATGTAACCTTGAGAAAAATCATAGCCTAGGTGTAAGATTACCAATATAGTTGTAAGGTCATGGCAATAATACCATGGTAGCAAGTCAAAAAAATGGTAGAAATTGTCTTAGTTGTTGATGATTAGTCAATGATATCGAATTCTTAATGCAAGCCCCTGTACTTGTTATATGCTTGTGTCTAAGCATGATTGGGTATATACACGGTGCCTAAGAAGACCCCATAGGTGTGATGCTTATAATATCTTCAATGCATCTTCCAAGGTATACTCCAAATCACCTATAAATGCTTTCTATGTATGGTATATGTGTCCCTGGGCTCTAGAGTATCACATGAGTGGGAAAATTTATCAGTCAAACCTCTATGCAATCCAAGAAAAGGTTGAACCTACCCATACAATCATCTGTTATGTAGGCTTCAAGTTTGTGACTAGCCATTTGTTAATCCCAATTTCCTAGTCACCCAAGCTATAACAATTTAGTCCCAAAGACAAACACGACTACTGTACATAGAATTAGCCAGACTACACGACCTGGTTTGTTAAGAGGAGTGGTATTTACCTAACATCGATCCCAGAAAATAATAGTCTAGTGGAATTTATTTTACCTTGAGCTAAGTGATTCTTGAATGCAGATTGAATGTCTCTATTTGAAGTAATGTTCTTGAGTTGGCCATGGAGCTCACAATTTCTCTGAAGAATCATCCTTCTGAAATTCAATAGTTGGTTGTCGACTAATTTCTGACTGCTCTCTAGAGCTAACTTAAGGAACTTCCTCAGTATCCTTGAAGAATCCTCATTAACTAAAGTGCCACTTCCATTACATTCAAGCATGGATTTCTCTAGCTGTTTATCATCCTTATTATGTTCTCTTCAGTCCATCAGTTTTTGTCATCTTCTTGCTCCACCCAAAACAGCTTTGCTTATCTTTATCACAATTGACTTAGTGGCCTCAGAGGCATCAAGATCCCTTGAAGAACCTGATAACCCACCATTCTGAAGGCATTCATCCCGATCCATAGGGCCAAAAAACACATATAATTATGGTTTTCAAAAAATCAATAAGATTTATAAAGATAGATGTCAACATATGGAAATTGACTTCTTTGGTTAGTTCAAATTCGTATGTAAATTTAGAACTTTTAGGAAGAACCATTGTTAAGCAAGTTAATTTGTATAATTCTATGGTTCTTTGTGGTTTGAAAAGTGAAAGAAGACATTATCATCAATTTTCTATGAAATAACTCGTATATGTACATGTAGATGTTTTTGAAGAATCTAAGGGGCTTCTACCCACCTTGGAATTTCATCATTCTATTTTGTTCCATGATCTATCCAAATAACATCCTTATAAGGCTATTGTTATTGGGAGTAAAAAAGCTAAAAAGAAGATTGAGCAATTACTTGAAGAAGGTAAGATTTTCCCCAACTCTTCTCCTATGTTTATTATACCCAAGAAGGAATAGGGTGAATGGTTGTTGAGCATAAACCACAGGGCACTGAATATGGTAACAATGAATAATTATTTTCCACTTCGCATGATCAAACTCCTACTAGATTAAACTTAGGGGGATTGCTACATTACAAAGATTGACTTGGCATTGGGTTATCATTGGACTCATCTTGAACCTAAGGACACATGGAAGACTGCTTTCAAACCTAGGTTTGGGATTTTTAAGTGGTTGGTGATGTATTTGGGCTTACCAATGCCTATGCTACTTTTAGAGCATTATCATTGATGTTTTTAGGACTCATTGGGGTAAACTTGGTGAAAATCTATCTACTTGACATTTTGATTTACAACAAAACATGGGAAGACCATATGCAACATGTACGAGTAATGTTGGATTTCTCTCTGTCAAAACAAGCTGCAAGCTAAGATGAAGGAATTCTTCTTTAGCCAGCCACCAAACTTTGTAAAATATGTAGGCTTCACCATCAATAAGCATGGATTTTATGAAAATCTAGGTTAAATTAAGGTGCTCAATGATTGGCCACGTCCTACTATATTTACACAATTGAAGAGCTTCCTGGGTAGTAAAAATTTCTTCAGGAAATTAATCCATAATTTCTTTCATATAACTTGCCCTCTACATCAGTTTATGAAAAAGAATTCCACATGACACCATGATATGAAATTGTCTTTTAGAAGTTTGATGCTCTTCAGTGCCAATTTTGGTTGTTCTCAACCTGCAAAAGCTTTTTGATTTCAAGATATAAACTTCACAATATACCATAGGTGCATATCGTATGCAGGGAAGACATCTTGTAACTTATAGTTCATAGAATTGTGTCACAATCTAGACTGTATCCCAACATCATTGACAAAGAATTTTATGCATTGGATCAATATTTGAAACATTGCTCACATTACTTCCTTGGAGAGGAGACTATCTTGCATTATATTGCAGCTTACCATATATTGTAACTAGAGAATGTACATTCATTGCTTATAGTTCTTTTACATTTCAGATTAATGCTTTTTAATCACAAGGGGAAGTCCCTATGCAACCTGCAAGAAAATTGTTAATCTAAAGATTAATGAATGCTATCAAAATGCTATAAATGCTTGTTGTAATTTAAAATATCAGGCCTGTAATCTACATTAAAACACACTAAACAGCAAGCCAAAATGCAGATTTACACCTAAGGATTATTTTTGCCTTAGGAAACCCGTAAATCCATTGTTAAAACACGAAAACCTGCCCTTAAAAATGTAGATTTGCACGTAGAAATACAAAACCCAACAAGTTTAAATATCAAAATTAAGTGCCTTTAATCCTATGGGTTATGGAGTTTAGAAAATTGACTACCAAGGAATGATTCCTGTAGGGTTCCTGTTTCAAACTTGTGCAATGCTCCTATATTCAGGAAGGAATGGATGGTTGACATAGAAAGTCAACAATTATGTATCCATGTTTGAAAATTCATATGCATGATGAAGGGTGTTAGAAACTAGATTGTTGATCTACCTGTTTATATAGTTGGGGTCTTGCTTGCATAACATATTGATCAATTCATTCTATAAACCTGTGAAGTGCTCCTATATTCAACAAAGGGTGGATAACTGACATAGAAATTCAAGACTTATGTGTCCATGTTTGAAAATCCATATGCATGATGAAGGGTGTTAGAAACTAGATTGTTGATATACCTATTTATATAGATGGGGTCTTGATTACATAACATATTGTGCAAGTCATTCTATAAAATTAAATGTGCAATTCTAATTCATGCTTACCTTACGTACATTATCATATCGTGTTTAAATATCTTTTCCAATGCATTAAAATGAATTACAAGTATTTCCATCACAAAAAAGAAAAAGATTGTATTGTGCTAATAACATGGAGCCAGCCTTAACTAAGAACTCCATTCCTTTGTTGTTGAATGGTTCCACTGAGATTCAACCACCACTCCAAATAATTGACATCGACTTTGTTACGTCATCAAAAAGTACATCATCACACTTCCACATTACTCTCTCTGATGGAACACATCAACATAAGACTCTGCTACCAACTGCATATAGTGCACAAATTGCATATGAAGATATCCAAGTTGGCTCAATCATTCCACTTTAAAAAGTACCTTGCAATGTGCTTCAATAGTCTTCATAAGGCTGAATATTTGTGTACACCATATTTCGTTTTTTCGTCTTTTACACTATTCTTGCATTATGAAAAAAAAACAAATGGACTCTACACTAATTTCTTTTTTTTTTCATTTACATTAGGTCAATCCGCATTGTTTAACTTGAGGTTGCGAGGCGTAGAGCAGTGTTGACTAAAGAGTCATCAACACTAGTACATGCAAAGTCGGGCACATCCCAATCTTCCTCTTCATCAGTAGAGATCTTGCCCGCTATAGTAACTCCAATGAATAAGTCCACAACTACGACTATCTCATTCAAGGCACTCAATCCCTACCGAAAGTATTGATCAATCCAAGGTAGAGCATCTACAAAGACAATATTGAAAACTTACAACAATGTATGTGGCTCAGGAAAAGTCTTTGGATTTGACCTCGTTAATCGTGATAAAGATGCGTTCCACCTTTCCGCATTTACTAAATTGGCTAAATCTCTTTATGATCTAATCCATGTCGGGAAGTTATACATTGTTTCGAATGGCACAGTTAAAGAAGAAAACCCAAACTACAACCACCTAAAGAAAAAATGGGATATTTACTTGTTTGTTGCATCCACTATCACACCATGTTTGGTAGATAATCCAACCTTTCCTTATTAATGCTTTCATTTCAAAAATATTGTTGAAATCAAGTTTGCAAGCCCAAATACCAATGTAGATGTTATTGGCGTTGTTAGCTCCACCTCACTTGTCTCGACAATTCGACGAAGATATGGGACTGAAACACTAAGGAAAACACTTACATTAAAGGACAAGTCGGGTTTTAGCATTGATGTAACACTATGGGGATATCATTTTGACTCTATAGGACAAAACCTTGTTGAATTGTGCTCTTCTGACAATCGCTAATCCTTGCAATCGAAGGAGGTTATGTATCTGAATTCAATGGAATCACCATAGGTAAAGTCTCCACTAGCACTCTTTTCATAAATCTAAAGATTGAAGAAACTCAGCAACTCCATACATGGTTCCCTGAAATAGGCTATAACTCTTCCTCCCCATCTTTGAGAAGAAAGTACAGTGTTGCTTACAAACAAGCCCTACTACAAAACACACTTTATGAAACTACTTGCATGCAAGTCTCTGAGAAAGAAATCTAGGTTTTGGTTCATACAACTATGACTACTCTTCTCATGGATGACTTCTATTTTCTTTCACGTCCATTAGACTTCAACAGAAAGCAATGCATGAAAAAAGTGATACAACATTCTTACAATCTTTGGCTTGTGCAATGACTTCTTAGAATGTTACTATCGTTAAAAACTTAAAATTGAGTTACATGACCACACCAGGCACCTAGAAAACATCACAACTTTCAATGATGCAGGAAATGAGCTCATGGGCATCCCAGCAAAATACATGTTCCTTCTTTCTATTGAACCAACTGATCCCCAAGAAATTCGTGGATGGATTTTAGGCCACTGCTTCCTGCTAACACTTTCCATCAAAACAAACTTCTTCAATGGTGTTGAGCGCTTGCAAACAATACTGGTTAATTCAGAAGAAATTCAATATGAATCTGTGTTGAAAATTGGCAACAAGAAATTGCTAAAAATATAAGTGCTAAAAATAACAGTTTGGGCATCAGTTTTGGATTGGGCAACAGGGAATGAAAAATGGAAGAGCCAAAAATAGAAATTCTATTTTTAGCAGTGTAGTGTGGATTCCTATTTTAGTCAGTCCTTGGACTAGAAATAGGAAGTAAAATTCAAATTTGATATTAACAATAGTTTGTAAATTAATTAAATAATTCAGTTTGAGTTAATTAGTTAAGGAAAACCAAACTTGAAGCCTTTGTGAGAACATGCAATAATTTCTCCACTGGTTGGGGAATGTGTCCTCGATTTGCTCCACTGATTGAGGAATTAAAGATGAGTTCTATATTGAGAGGATTAGTTGACTTAGTTTAACTTAGTCAAGTCCAACTAGATTAATTTAAAAAGTTGTTAAATTAATGAAATTCAGTTTATTGATGCTTGCATGCATGTGACAACTGGTATTTTCAGATAACTGAGTATTCACTCATGGATAACTGATGCATGGCAGTTCAAACAGAGACCCAGTTGAGATCAGATGAGGGACAGTGTACTATCAGTTGCTAAGATATTCCTAGTGAATATTCCTTACATGAAGAAGGAATATTATTCCTTTTAGTACTGCGTAGTTGGACCTGAGGTGACAGCAGGTATGATTCGACCAATTTACACATGTTATGTAATTGGACCCCAGTCAAAACTGTGCAAGGAAATAGGGGCTTGGAGGACTTGTGGAGCCTATATATACAAGCCTAGATAGTCCATGAGCTACATCATCAGAGTATAGAGAGAGCATGATAGCTTTTGAGCTGATTCTTTTCGTATGTTGTTGAGGATTTCCACTTCATTGATAATATAGAGATGGGGTTTTAGGCTGGTGCTTTTCCCGGATAAATTCTCCTGTGTTATGTGTGATTGATTCCTTCTTATCAGTTATATGTTTTCATGCTTGATGTTTCTCATGTTCAATTAAGCTTCTGCAAAGTTTATGGTAGATGTAGATCTATTATTATGCTTTAGTACATTGCATATATCAGTTGGATTTGCAGGTGAAATTTCTACATGATATCAGTGAGCTAGCTGATTTGTAGAGAAAATTCTACAATCCACATGCAAGGAGGTCCTCAAGGACATTCATGCAATTTCTATTGCACAACGACATGTTATTCTCTGCCTTTGAACTTGCTTCATGATTGCAAGGAACTCTATTATTTGTACATTAAGTATCATCTTTGTATAAATCATTGTTCAATACACTTTCCTTGGCAATACTCTTTTTCAATAATTCCAACATGTGGATGTTTACCCCTTCACAATCTGCATAATGTACATATCAACATTTGTAGGGTCTTCAATACATATTTTTTCCCCTTTGTCATTTACATGTCTATAAACTGAATGTTTGCTTGTTTATATATTTATGCAATCGTTCATTGTTGTTCAAAAAAGAAAAAAACTAGAAATTTTCTTATCTTGCTCTATTTATATCAATGTTTGATGCTACAATAATGTATATTTTAATAACACTCTTCAATACGTCCAACATATGTATGCTTACCCCTTCAAAATTTAAATAACCTATATATCAACATCTGCGTCAATGTCAATTGAATCTTAATTCATTGTTTATATGTCTATAAAATCAACTTTTATCCGTTTACCTATTCATGTTATAATTTTATGATGTTCAAATAAAAAACTAAAATTCTAAAACTTGTAACACATTTTCTATGCATAGTAACTCAATTTTGATTCATTCTAAATTGCTTGTCTCCAAACTAACGATAAATTATTTTCTACTTTCTTAGATATGCCATGCGAAAATGAAAATGCAGCTAAAAACACATGAAGGCATCTTCTTTGTGCATAAAACAAAGATACATTAAATCCACGCTGATGACTTCTTTATAAAAACTGCAAAAAACCTACAACCTCTACTACATCACTTCCCACCTCAAGTTCTCTCTCAACTGTGCAAATCAGTTCATCTCACCTTCATCAAAACTAATATAACCAACCCGCCCCCCCACCCTCCTTAATGATGAACATCGTTGCTTTCGACAAAGGACAGATAAACATTCTAACATGTATGTTTGCACAATATGAAAAAACTCATACCCATGTATGAAAACAAGGCTTTTACATGAAAATCTTTCTTTCTTTCGTTGTGCATAATCTAAAATTTCCAATCATTTTTCTCACCTTGACAACATGGACCCCATTGAACAACCGTATGTCCTTCAAAATTTAACACAAGTTGAGGAAATGCTCATTGCATGTGTGAACCCCAATCTACAAGTCACTCATGCCCGTGGTGGTCAATACAAATATAGTAGCTATATAATCAACTTCCCCCAAGACATGACTACTATTTCCAAATAGTTACCTCGGATGGTTTCTAAACTGGACATCCTCATTGTCAAAAGGCATGATCCTTCTGAAAAGGCTTATGAACTCTTCATTTGCAAGTCACGGGTACTGGCGGCACTTGAATACAAACTAATTCATGATCCCTACTACAAGGATGTCCAACTCAGTCCATCTGCAATTTATTCTTTACCATATCAACCTAGATATATTTATTCTCTTCTTCATAATGTAATCACCTCCTCTTTTGAACCCCATCATACCATACTTTATTCTACATATGATTCTAATGTCATGCTAATTCCATTAGATATTCAACCTTCTTCTTTCGTGCCAATTTTCCCAAATTCATGTACTGAACTTGAGCACATTTGTGCTTATTTGCACTCAACCAATCCAAATTCAACCAGCTCGATTGACTGGCCTGAAATCCCTTTATCCCCTATGAATGGATACAACACTGAGGGCCTCTTCGTTATGGCATTCCCCACCCTTTTTCCTACAGGTAATGCCATAATTACACAACCAAGAATTACAAAATTTGAAAAGCATGAATATGCTTTACAATTTTTGCACTACAATGGTAACCGATTCGTCCAACATATAAGATTCCGCTACTACTTATATAACATTCTAATGCACCACCGTAGCCAAGCAACTGTAACTATTTTGTTGAAGAAATACATTGAGAACAACTTGCCAACAATTGTTCAGATATTCGACAATGTCTTCGTGACTTCCTAGATTCCAAATTTCCCGAACAAGTCATGTAATTCGATTCAGGATTACAAGAAACATGCTCTTTCTGGAACAAGTGACGATGTGAACTAATTGACATGATCACGCAAATAGGAATCCCAACATTTTTCTTCACTCTTAGTGTAGCTGATACCAAATGCCATGACTTTCACATGATCATGCCTACTGTTGTTCCCTTCAGTTCGAACAATCAATACCAATGGAGAATTCAAAACATAATTAAAAAACGACATTTAATAGCACAATATATGCATTGCAGATTTACAATTTTCCTCGAAGAAGTCCTACAAAAAGGCCTTCACACAGTTGAATATTGGTGTAGGTATTTTTTTCATGCCATTCTTCTCTCCATTTATTTATACATTGCAATTTTATCCGATGTAATTTTTGACTTTCATATTTTATTCAGATACAAATTGAAGCATAAAGGATTTGCACACATAGATGGCTTCATTTGGTTGCAAGATGCACAAAATATGGACAATCTTGATTAGAACAATGAAACAAATGTTGTTGATGTTAAGAAATAATTTGATCACTATGTAACTACCTAGAATCCATGACACCTCTAACATTGCAATCCTGTGCTATATCAATCAACAATTCACAACCCATGCCTTCTTGAAACAACATCAATCTTCATGTCAACCCATTTTAAAGACTATGAAGAGCTTGTCTACTATGTTTAATGTCACACAAAATGTCATGAATCTACATGCCTTCGTAAAAAAGACAATGTTCTTAATTGCTGATATGGAGTACCGTGAGAGTTAAACTCCATATATTCAATGTTCATTGATGATAAAGGTCGAAAAATCTACACCCTTATTCGCAATGATGATAGATTGAATATCCACAATGTTGATATACTTTCTATCTGGAGAGAAAATGTTGATTGTCAACATGTTCTATCTCGCCATGTTGTGTTAAGCTATATTTCAAAGTATGCAGAAAAAGAAGAAATAAGATTAGAGAGCTATTGCCAAATCTTATCACATCTCTCGCAAAATGCCACTCTAGAAATACCTATTTTTACTGTCATCTAAAAAATCCTTATAAAAACCATTACAGATAGAGATTGGGGCATAAGTAATATGCCATCTGTTACAAAAACTACCCCTCTCTGTGTAGTCATACATTTGTTTCCTTGAATGTTAACATAATTGTTTTCAGACACTTTACTCAAGATACTGAGATTCCCCTTTCAACACCAACCTTTATCCTTGCATACATGAATAAACATGTTTCATTGGAATTATTACCCCTCCTTGAAGTTGCATGCTCTTGGTCATTTTCTACGTGTTGAAAAAAAAACCAATGGAAACACGTATTCCCTCCAGTGATTGTACATGTCTTTCCACGATACATTGCCATCCCTTCCTCTAATGATCCTTGTTATGCCACTTTTTGTTGAAGTGAACTACGATTGTATTTCACTTTCTACACACTCCCCAGTGACATTGGTTCTACTGATGAAGAAATAATTGCACACTGGGAAGAAAAGAAAGAGACATTTACACCATGGCATGTCCATCAAGAAATTGATAACCCACAAACCCCACAACCCAAAGATCAATATACTTCTATGACTACCCCTTCTAATCCCCCTCCTCTCCCCATGGAAATTAATGAATGGAAAATCCTCTCTCAACTCCACTTAGGCTACAATATTGAAATTGATGACCTCGAAATGATTGGCCATCATGACTTTGATGCTAACCACAATTGGTCGCATACTTCTATCGCTCTCCAATTGCAAGAAATTGTCATTAATTTCATTGAATTCAACTACTCAAATATTCACAACCAACATCATCCTTTTTCAAACCTCCCCCAAGATCACACATTCCCTCCCACCCAAAACACAACTTTTACCATTATTATTTCTCACTTTAAAACCCATTCACTAAAACCCCCACGCAGAATCATCATATAAGGGACAACTGGGACAGGAAAATATCATTTAATTAAATGTCAACAACGTGCTTTTATGGAAAACTCACCAACAAACACAAACCCTTTGTTTTTACTTGCACCCATTAGTGTTGCATCTTTCAACATAAATTCCCTTACAATCCACTATGCCCGTCGTATCCCTATCCAATCAATGCATCCTCTTGAAGGACAATCACTCTTACACTTTCAAGAGAAACTTCATCATGTAGAGTACATCCTCATTGATGAAATGAGCTTCATCGGTCCACAAATTATTTCCCAAAATAACGATCACCTAAGAGAGTGTTGTAGTGTCTACAACTACCCTCCAAAATTTTTCCTTAGCCTGTTTTGGAGCCTCCCTATCAACCTTCACAACAGGTTGCCTTGCTTTGTTAAGTTGTCAAGCTTTCGTGTCTTTCTTGCTCAAAGGTAGGTGTCGATCACAGTTTGATCTTTTCCCTTCATAGATTGCTCACCCGTAATTGGTCTAGCTGCAGGCTGAGTAGCTTCCCAGTGAAATTTGCGCATACCTAGACAACAACCAGCCTTTCCCTCTATGAATTGCATAATTCCCTCTAACAGCCTGTTGGGCTCCAGGATTGCGCAATCCTGCCAGCCAACCCTCCCAGCAAGATTTACGCAATTTTTCCGACCAATAGGCAGTTCAGCCCAAGGTTTGCGCAAATCTAGGCAGCAGTCAGCTATTGGGCCCAGAAATTGCGCAATCCCCTTTGGAAGTCAACCCATCTTACAGTCAGGAATGCACATTTATCTCCAGCAATCAATCAGACTCTTGCATGTGCAGCTAAGTTGACCAGTTCCCTCTGGGATTGAGCAAAACAAACTTACATGCATAGGCTGCTTCTCCCAAATAAACATGTAAAGGAATCCCTTGTTTCAGGGATCTATGTTTAGCAGTTGGAGGTTACATGCAAGGAGTAATTCTGAAACCTCCCTTCAAGTGTCGCTTCCCCTAGATTTGCAACATGTACATCATAACCTCGATGTTATCAAAACTCATCAACCAGACATTGCAGAGCTCATTCCTCACATCAACCTTGTAGCCCTGACATCCCACATCAGATCTAGGAGCAGTTGGCACATTCAACCTAGCTGTTTTCGGGTAAGCTCGCTTCCCATGCCTTATGTTGCATTTCTGTCACTTTTTGTGTATTCACTTGTGTGAGTGTTGTTTGCTTGATTTATTTAAATGCCTACTGTCATTTACATATATTATATCTTATCTTAGCTCTGTTTCAGTTTTCATTGCTATCTCGTTGTTGTTACATGCATGAAACTGTTTTGCACGGACATTCACCTAATCGGTGAACTACCTCACCCACATGCATGTTGATATATTTTCCGAATCTTCCATTCGTGTTTTGCATTCATTGTTTATCACTTCTGCTATCACTTAGCGTCGCCATGCATTTCATCGACTTACTTGCTTTCAGTTTCCTGTCAACGAGTCGGGCCAACCTTGGCCCAGCCTTTGCCTAGCCTTTGCCTTCACCAAGGCTCCTTTGCAAAATCTGGATAAGGACAGCTCACCTTCCTCTCTAGATTTGTGCATTTTGGCCCAACACTGACCTCCTAGAATGATTTGCGCATTTCTAGAAGTCAATGGCTGCTTGGCCCAAAAATTTGCGCAAATCTGGCCCTGGGCCAGTAGTCTTTCCCAGCTAGAAATTGGCATTCTGCAATCCCAACAACCAACTACCCAACTGGATTGTGCATTTTGAAATTCCAGTAGTCAGTTAGTCTCCCAACAGCCTAGAATGTGCCCTGTGCAGTCTTGGCAGTCGATCTCCTGACCTCCCAGCTGAAATTGTGAAACCTTCATGATCATTCACTCACGTATGTTGCAAGTCAGTTCTCATGTTCATTGTGGTTTTCGACTGATAGATTGCTAGCTGTGAGTGTTTCCATGTCTCCAGATATCACAAGTATTCATCCGCCTCTCAGCAGTATAGGTACAATGGTTTCCAAGAGAGCAGAGATGAAGACACCATTCAAAGCACGCTTGGGCATGCAGTCGATCAAATGTCCATGGGCTTACCTACTCATGAAGACATCAAGTTGTTTGTGGACAAGGACATCAAGCAACAACATCACAGTGAGCAGCATCATGAACAACAGCTAAAGGCAGCATACCGAATGAAGCGAACGTAGTGAATGCAAGAGGAAGGTTGTTGACAACATAAAGGCGGAGCAAAGTTGCTAGATTAAGAAGATTCATTGATAATGAAAGCAACTTTGGAGAATCAGGCTATGAAGTGACAACATGACATGAAGATTGCGCGAAGGCAGAAGATGGAACAAAGAAGGAGTTTCATGTGTCAAAGCAGTAACTCTGGAACAACATGAAGCTACACAGACAGACCAATGAGTTGCAGTAGGAACATTAACAGCAATGGGCACAACATGCACTCACAGATGAAATTGCGCCAGTACAAGTTAAGGATCCATCCCAACAGCTGACACAGAGCAAACATGCTGAGCAGTGTTTTTGATCGCATGCAAAGGATCCAACAGCATGCAAGTCGTTGAGTGCACGCATGCAATCCAACCCATTCAACACACACACCAAGGCGAAGACAAGAAGCAAGTCTAACAGGGGTTGAATATGCACTTCGGCAAGTTGATGCATGTGACCACCAACACACAGTTGAAGATCAACATGGACACTATGCATTAGTTTGTTTCCGGTTCAACCGTCCCAAGAAGACCATGTGCATGTTAGCAGATGAGTTGGATGAAGGGGCCGAACCAATGCACCAGTTGCAACGGAGGCAAGAGTTCGGTTCAGCAAGATGTCACCACGAGGTCCATGCGCACCATCACGGACAACCAAGCTTGGCATCAGCTCACCAACTTCACCATCACAAGCATGTCAAAGAGTTGATCTCACCACAATAGATCGGGTGTCAGTGATGTCTTGCAAGGCTTGCTCAAGCCATGTTGTCTCACATGAGTACATGTGCATTGTAATGTTGAGTCATGTCAAGTGTAAGTTGAGTGTCAATAGTTGGATGTAACAGCCATAGAGTAGGTGAAGAGTCATGAGGGTAGTCGAACACACCCTTTGCTATAAATAGTCCCTCATAACTCATTGTATAGGCTTTTGGTCAGCCCAGCTTCTCCTAAGACTATCTTGAAGAAGACTTGGACAATATTGTAACACGCCTTGGCTTCTCCGCTACATGGAGCTAGTACATCTCTTTGGAGGAGCATGCGGATGTGGCTGTAATGTTTTACTGATAAGGCTAGCAGGTTTACATGGTGTATTGTATGATTGTGACTTACACTTCTTTAAATAATAAGGCCAACACATTCTCAAGCATATGTTGTTATTGTAGTTGGACTGCTCCGGTTTCTTTAATGATATATGTTGTTTAACTTACGTACTTGTGTATGAACTAATTCACATGCAATTATATGAATCTTGTTGTTAATGTGTTGCATATGTTTTTAATGATGTCACTATTCGTGTTGACTGCTCTACCGAACACCAAACATACCTTTCTTTGAACCTTGTTATATCAACCGTTACACTCGTCTCAGACTAATCTGTGATTTTTTTCATGTTATTTTACCTTGTATGTTGGGATTGCCGCATCAGTGTCGGCCTCTCTGCCAGAAGCTGTGCATGTCCTTTGTGTTATGTGTTCCTAACCGAGTTGGGACTGATCCCTTTCAACCTAAAATTCACCTTCACCTTCCTCTCCCTTTGAAGTCTTGGAACCTCTCATACTCATTCCTTGACTCACTGCATCAGTCACACCCTTGCT
>APFE031192193.1:0-12917 GCA_000404065.3 Pinus taeda | reverse complement strand
AATAGTTATTAGTCATCTATTAATTATCAATAATTAAATTAAACTTCTGAAATCTTATTCCAAAACAAATTTTTATTAATAATTAAATAAAAATTCTAAAACTTTTATTCCAAAATACACTCCTATCAATATAATTAGAACATTGAAGTCAAATTCTTCCTAGCCATATTATACATGTCATTCATAAGGAAAAAAGATGAATTTCATAATTGTTAATAAGTAAATAGCAATTTTATATCCCAATTTTGTAACCAACAATTTTGTCAATTAAATATATGCTAAATGGTTGTGAGGATTTAATGATAATCTCCTCACCGAAATTCCTAGATTTAATGACAATCTGGTTATCCAAATTCAAGTCTCATTATGACACGATACTCTATTATAGAATCACGTTTATCTTGAGTATGTTAAACTCTCAATTCTGCATCATTCGACATCAGGATGCCAAATAGCTCTGTTCGATCTAGGTTGTATCAAAAGTGTAGATGGTTTGGCGTCTTCTTGATAGTAACCTATGCCATCATTTACAGAGAATCTGCAGATGTAGATCGCTGAAATGTAACCTATGCTGATGTGAAGCTTGCAGATTTACTCACCATGTACCTGTTCGATGTGGTTGAACGCCTCATGCTGTGAATTATTCTCAAAGGCCACTGGCAGCTTGAATGAAGTGATGGTGAAAGGATTATATAGATTTGCTAAGCGGAAACGTAGGTTAAAAAGGCTCCTTTCAAAGAATGTGCTTTTGACTTCATCGATTTTGGGCAACGAAAGGGGACACAACATCCAGGTTTGGAGTATATATGCCAGGCATAGATTCTCTGTGTTGTAGTATCCCTATCGGCAAGAAATATAGCAGATAGTTGAAGTAGATAAGGTCATTTGTGAATCCCAACGTTGGGTGAGTAGATTTAGATAACATCGCAAACCAATGACAACATCAACTAGGTGGTGGACGAAATCAAAAGATGGTCACATAGAGCAAGCAAGACGCAGAGAGGATCAGTGGAAACAAACTTTTTGTGGGTAACAACTGACCAGATCCATTTCATTTCTGTAAATCAACTATGTAGCCCTGGTGTCTTCTATAACTCGATCTTTGAAGGGGATAAAATCATTCAAATAGAGGTCAATTTGTAGAAATATCATGACAAGACAAAAGAAACTAGAAGTGGAGGAGAAGGCCTCAAGCTATATTCTCAACATTGTATGCATTTCAATGATGCAAATATGTAATGTATTATTGGAACTACTTTTTACAGAGAAACCTAAAAAAATGTGCTTAGAAAAAATGGTCTTTTTGAAGTTTGAAATTGTATATAATGGCCTCAGGATGGGCCAAGTGCTTCTACTATTCTATCTTTTGATGATCTGGTTTTAAACAACATTTCTTTGAACAAGGATTGGATTTGTTCAGATTCAAATGTGCTTAGAAAAAATGGTCTTTTTGAAGTTTGAAATTGTATATAATGGCCTCAGGATGGGCCAAGTGCTTCTACTATTCTATCTTTTGATGATCTGGTTTTAAACAACATTTCTTTGAACAAGGATTGGATTTGTTCAGATTCTTAGCTGTTTAAACGTTGTCATTATCGTACTGATTTTACAAAAATTATATAATTGCAATCCATTTTCATTGTGATGTAGTCTTTTAGCTTTAAAGTGCACTGTTGTCATGGGATTTATTAGCTCTTATGTATTAAATCATACCAAGATAGTTTCAATTATTTGTTCTTAATAACTGAAATTTTGTCTTTTGATCATTGCATAAAAAGAATAAACCCTCTGATATTTTCAACCAGAAAGCAGTCTTCAAAAGAACAGAGCTAACCTATAGAAAATTTACTCTATTAATCTAAGTGCAGAAACTGCAAGTTCAGCAAACTACAATTTTTTCTCTTTATATTGTCATTACTTTGTGTGGGTGATCATATTTGCAACGCTCATTTTAGATATATTATAAGGCAGAGTTACATTTATTCTAAATAGTTAGGTGGTTTTATATATGGTTACAACTTTATATTTAGTTTGTATGTTGAATTAGGAAAAACATGGATATTTATATTTAAAATTTTGATTTAGCATTTTGATGAATTACTTATATATAGACCAATTGTTTGGTTTGCAGTATTTCAACCCACATACTCAACGCCATGTTTCAATTGCAAAAATTATTTAAATGTTCTTTACCAACTTGATTGAGTCTTCCTGCTCCATCTTGGTATATGTAAAAAATTATTTACAAGGGCATTTATGTAACATTTTATTATATTTATTTGCAATCAGGATATTTTGTAAATTTTCATTTTTGTGATTTCCCTAGTTTGTATGCTACTTTGAAATGTAAATAATGTTGACAAGATGGTTATATATATATGAGTGGTCGTATTTATAATGAAAGTAGAGGGTTATGTTTTATAAATGTTAAATATGTGAAAAAAATATATCTTTATTTCACCTGTCTTGTTCCTCCTTGTGATCTTGTACAAATACAGGTTTGTATTGGCTCTGCCAACTCAGTATAATTAGCTTTTGTTACATTAACATGAATACGAGCTTTTAATGGCTACGCCAACTCAGTATCATCAGGATTTGTTACATTAACATGACTTCCAACTCATTATAATTAGCCTTTATCACATTAACATACATTGATTTGAAGACGTGTTTCAACAATATCATTGCATAGTTTTGAATTCTCAGCAGTCGTTGGTGGTTGAGTTGAAGGCTTCAGAGTCATATGCATGTTCCAACCCTGAGTCAGAACCTGACAAGGGGAATGACAAAGGGAAGCAAATCATTGATGTGGAGCCCAGCGCCACTATTGCCACTGCCAAGGTCCAGAAGAATGAGCCCAAATATCCAGAGGAGGGGGAGCATCTTTTCCACTCATAAATGTGGGTAAAGGGTTCACCACTACAATGCATTATCGACAATGACAGCCAAAATAACCTCATTTCAGTAAAGTTCATGAAGAAGTTGGGACTACCAACCATACCACACCCGCAACCGTACAACATCAGGTGGCTTCACCAAGGATGGGATCTCCGACTTCGCCCGTAGTGTCACCTTCCCTATAGTATCAAGCCCTTCACAGATGAGGTATTGTGTGATGTTGCACCTCTTTATGTTTGTGATGTATTATTAGGCCAACCATACTTGTGGAAGCGACAGTTTGTGTATGAGTCAAGGCCTCGTGCTGTTATTATTTCTTTGGTTAATTCATTATACAGGATACTGGAGGTAGCCCACCTACTGCCACCTCTTTGATCTCTGCTAAGAAATGCAACAAGATCATCTCCCAGACTAGAAAATTCATTTTCTGTCTGCTTCACTCCCTAAGCAAGGGGAAGATCGTCACCACATCCATGACCCTTGTGAAGGGTTCCTCCACACAACATCAGTAGCATATGGATAAGGTCAAGAAAGAATACGGGAACATCTTCTCCTCACCGACAGGGGTATCGTTGCACTGTTAGGTGAAACATTCATTTGATCCGACTCCTAGAGCACCTCTACCCAACGGGTCGATATATCGTTGCTCCATTCAGGAAAATGCCAAGTACAAGCAGCGACATGATCAACATTAGGTACCACACAAGTTTCAAGTGGGTGACAAAGTCTGGTTGTATCTATAGAAAGAACGCCTTACAAGAGCTCATCATAAGCTTAGACCACTTCAATATGGTCCTTACACCACTACCAAGGCTGTGGGAAACAATGATTTCAATCACAACATTCCCCCATTCCTTCACTTCAATCAAGTATTGAATGGGGACCACCCTCGACCGTGCTTCCCACCATTACTGGACACCTCAAAGGTTGCAGAACAACTCACGAAGGACCAAGTTCAACAGAAGTTTCCTCATCTCATGGAGGAGCTCAACGCAATGGGGACCATTGATTCCTAAGGGGGGAGTAATGATCCACTTGGATGTTGGTGGCCACCCACATATCCCACTTGGACCCCCACAACTATCTCTTTCAGTTTTTTAGTTTCCTTAGTTGTAGCGCAATTTACTATTTTTGGCAGTTTTTCGGGTAGTGAACTTCCAGAGCCGTTTTGAGGCCCTAAACGACGTTTTTTTGGGAAAACTGGGAGCAACATGTTTTCATGGACTAATGCTTCTCATCCCAAAGTTGTAGTCCTCAGATAGATCTTTCTAACGAGGTATTGTGTGCGTCAAATGAAGATTGCATGCCAAAGTTATGACCCCGGGAAGTTGATGTACCAATTTACCCAAAATGGGGCCCATAGTTTAGCGCTTCATCTCCTAGGGTTAGGTTTTTGGATGTTTAGGGTTTTCCATTATTTCTCAATAATAAATAGGCCTTCAAGCCTCATTGTAAGATAGTTCATAGGCATGTAGCCACCACATCTCTTCTCAGAGATAAGCTACCATCGCCCTAGTTGGTTTATTTCCATTTCTGTTTGTAAGCATATTTCAGGATTTTACATTAATGAAATGAAGTATTATTTCTACTGCATCTCTACATTTATGGTTATTTCTATAATTTTTTGTGTTCCTGTTTAAATTCGGTTCAACTTGCTTCTCCTTAGCCGTTGAAAGTATTTCCTGAGCCTCAACTAACCTGTCATTGTCTGCTTTGCAACTTTTGATCTCTTCTCTCATTCTCTTCAATTTATCTACTATAGCAGAAGAATACGCTTCTCCTTGTTGCCTAATTGATCTATAGGGGGAGTCATAGGAACTATAGTCTACCATTTTGTTTGTCATCTTGAATTATCTTCTTCCTGCCAGGATACCATGTCAGATAAACCAAATAGATACCAAAATCAAGTCCATACCTTAGTGATGTTCAGAGGAGGCTTATGTCATCTACAATATCAGTCCACATTAGCATGTACATGCATAATCATAAGCATATCTGTGTAATAAAATAACATCACAACAACATCATGCATGATCATACAAACTATATACCTTGATCCCATGCATGGCAACCATAACCTTGACAACATCAGACTTATCCAAAGAGAGTGAAAACATGCTTTGATACCACCCTGTTGTATCAGATATGACTGAAAGAGAGTGCTACCCACTCTCATACCTACCTATAACCGCCTCCTCCCACATTTACCCACTTTCATTGCCTTTCCGTAGGAAAACATCAGCTAAGGGTAACTATGATATGACTCAACCTCCTTCGTGACCTTAATGAAGTGGAGTCGACAATTGAAGACCTTATTGACTTCCCTTAAGTGCCACAAGACCTACAGGAGTAACCTAACCCCTCCAGGTGTCCAACCCCTCAGAAAACTCACTTTTTCCCTGACCTTGAGCCCCAGTCGCTCCCTTGCCAAGGTCTCCATGTGAGTATGGCTTCCCAGTGGCTCCCATAGGCTTACATGAGTGCAACTATGGCATTTTTCTGCCACTGTTGTGCCAACGACTATGAGAATTAAGGCTACTTTCTAGGACTGGGCTACGCCTCTACTATAAAATCCATGAAACTTCCAGAACCCATAAAATACATGAAGACAATGCTTACAAGCCAAAACTAGTACGAGGACCTGACCTGACCATCCCCACCCAAGATTGACATTTCGTCAAACACTTGGTAGATATATAACCTACAGGCCATGAGTGCTAGTCTGAACATAAGGGACTGAAAACTTAATTGAGGTTTAACAAGAAGGGTCTCTACCTTCTCACATTAGTTGTCATATAATCAATTAGGTCTTGCATTCATTATTTATTTAGTTACAAGAAAAAACATGAATAGATCCATGACTGAGAACTATCATATAACCATGCTTATAACCAACATATAAGCAAATAAATAACAATAAGGGAACAACCATTAAAGCCACATAATAACAAATACATTTCCTTGCAAAAATCAAGAGAAACTTAGCTTTTATTAAACATAATAAAATACCGACTAAGTTCGGGACTTCCACGTTCCACTCGACCATAGATTGGTTGAGCTAAATCTCTCTTCAACCAATCACCCCCATGCCATATTCCAAGCATGATTGTAGGATCTCATGAGATAAACCAATATAAAGACAATTAATGGAATCCAGAGGTTAAACCACGACTGCCTTATAATTTCTTCACCATCCTTGAGGAATTTTCTTGTCTCCACCCTAAGGATTTATCGTTTATCCCACCATTACCGGTTAAGGGATTCCTAGGCCTTTGGGAATTTTACTGAGAGCACCACATCCTAAATTTGAAAACCATCTGGCAATCCAAATCTCAAACCGACAATAATCCCATCACACCATGGTTATTCATAAATGGAAAGGCTAGGCTAAAATCCATTGTCGAATCTCAACAACATCTATGTCAATGACAACAAAAGAACCATATACCAACATGCACACACCATGTATGTCAAAACCAACTAGGAAATCACACATGCAATATGTTACCTGTAAGTATTCCTGTTGGAGCTGCTTGATCCTTGCCTTCCTTTTGTTTCCTTGTCCTTCTTTGCTTTCCTTTCCTTTCCTTTCCTTTCTTGCTTACTTTCTTTCTCCTCTCTGAAGCTAGTTCCAAAATTGAATTGAAAAAAAGGTACCAACTAATCCTCATAAGTATTTTTTATTAATGAGTCCTCTATTTTCTTCAATTTTCCAATATTTTCCTTCATTTTTTCTCCTCACATGCAACCCGTGACATTTCACTTTCCTTTTCCATTAATTTCCATGCTTTTCATTAATAAATTGCTAAAAATGCCATTTTTCCTTTCTAAAGCCTTAGTTGTTGCCTTTTTCAATCTTTCTTAGCAATAAATACATCAAATAATGCCCACTAGGATATTTTTCCCAACATTCAGCTTGGGATAAGTGACCCTTTCCCTTGGTCTTTTTTAACCTTTATTAACTTTTATTATATGATATTTTAACTCGGGGCTGTTACATATCTATCCCCCTTAGGGGAATACCACCCTCATTGGTACACCACACCTAGAGCTAGCAAAACTGTTGAAGAGAAAAATAATGGTTATGGACCTTTATAACCCAACTCATTGCAGTGTTTACAATAACATCCTGCCCAAAAGAAAAACCACCATGACAACATGACAATATAAAAGCCATACCGCTTATTGGATCTTTATAACTTAGCTTATGGCGATATTAACAATAGAAAGCATTTTCCTTCACTGCAAAAGAATGAAGGATACATAGCCACCATCTAATCAACTATCTACCATGTAGTTTCATCAGGCCCAAAGAGCTTCGAATGCACGCTAACCTGCTTGAGTGCTCTGTTCCGGATCATGAGATGTTTCCGCTACAATATGCATTCGGGTTCTGGCCAAAATTATCCTTCTTACTCCACCTGCAATACATACCAATCAATAACATGATCAACATACTTTACATATCTTTTAGGCAAAAAAAAATGAAAAAAATCATGGACTTTCACTGTCAGAGGTAGTGCAAGTATGTAGGCCACTGGTCCAATCTTCTCAAGGATCTCAAAAGGAATGTAATATCATGGTGCCAACTTGGAACATAATCCAATCATCAAGGATATATGCTTGGGATTAATGCACAAATAAACATGCTTCCCAACCTGAAACTCCTTAAATGCCCTGTTTTGGTCTGCATGACTTTTCTACCTATCTTGTTCTACCTTTAGATTCTTATTTATAACCTACATTTCCTATTCCATGTCTGAAATCATGTATGGTCCATTAAGTAACCTGTTCATTGGATCAATCCAGCTGATGGGAGTGTTACACCTCTCCCCAAACAATGCCTCAAACGGAGTCATCCTCAGTGACTCTTGATAATCGTTGTTGTATTCAAACTCAACCAATGGAAGGTACTCCTCCCATCTCCTCTGCTAATGCATGACATACATCCTCAACATATCCTCTAGTATCTTGTTGACCCTCTTTGTCTGTAAATATGTTTGTGGATAAGTTGTGTTGAGGGCCAAATTTGTACCCAATCCAACAAACAACTCCTTCCAAAACTTGGAAGTGAACTTGGCATCCTTGTCCGACACAATTTTCTTCAGAACACCATGCAATATCACAATCTCCCTGATGAAGGCTTGTGCTACCTCCGTGTTTCTCCCTCCCATTCACCAAACCTTGATAGCTTTGCTAGCTCTTGGGAAGGCCCAGAAGGCCTAGGATTACCAAGTATTCTTCAGGGACATTAACACTGACCTCGCCAATTCATCACAACACTATGTAAACTTGCTCAAATACTGCGAAATTGTGTCATTCTTTTGCATATTGATGCTTCAAAGTTTATCGTTGAGTCACAACTTGCTATGTTCACTATTATACTCGAACAATTCTGTTAGCATTTTCCATATCACAAATGAATTTTCTTTTCCATGGATATTCAAGAGAATATGATCTTGTATTCCCTCTAATATTATTCTCCTCGCCTTGGCTACATATTTATTTCACTGAGCAAGGTTTTGGACATCAGATGCTTGAGATTTTGCAAAATCTATCTTGATGTATTCTAGAAATCCATTGTCATCCAATACCGCCTCCATATGATCCTTCAATGCAACAAAATTTGGGTGCCTTCAAAGGCATACTATAGCCTTAGTCCATTAAAGACCATCTTCTCAGCTCTGAACAAATCCTGCTACACTGATCTTCAAATTCAAACCTCTCAGAAACAACTTTTTCTATAATGTGAATCCAACTCTAATACCATGTAGAAATTAGGTTGTAGATTTGCAACTTCTCACGAATTTTTAATTAAAACCACAAGACACAAACCTACTCTACTGCTATGTAAATGTTATTTCACAATTTAGAACATAAATCTCAGACATGCAAGAAGAAATAACACACATGCAACAAGTATTTTTATCTAGGGAAAAAATTCTACTAAAAACCCTAATGCCTGCTTCCATTAATCAAATGAATAAATATGTATTACAATTACTTCACTCAATTGAGCTCACCCTGCAAGTGCAAAACCTATCTCTTTACTCACAAAAGGCCTCTGACCTAGACTTAGTCAATTTTTTCTTCAGCTTGAGCTCCTATTTACTTGAACTATTCCTTGAGGAATTAGTCCCTATTATTTATGAAATTCCTCTAATTGAATTGATAAATTCCTTAGGCTGATCATATGACTACATGCAACAAATGTACACACAAGACTAGTCTACAATTGATGTTACACTGCCTTGGAATCTCCACCTCAAATGGGTAACTCGAATTCTCTTAATTTATGAGCTATGTTTGGCTAATTGATCAATTAACTGGATGATTAATGAGTTTTACTGAATTCCTACTACACAACTTGACCCTCCACTAGTTCTTCCAACAATTGGAACTAGTTTAATTGAAAACAACCTGAGATAACTGACCTTGATTTCTACAAATAGCAACCACACATGCAGAACTGAACTCTAGCTCGTCCAACTTGAATTTACTAAGTAAACTGGGTGACACAAGTGATGTCTCACAAGTTAACATCATCCAAGTTGTTTACTAATGTCGAAATTTAGATTTTCTCAGTTTAATGAAGGAAAAATCAAATTGATAATTTCTTGCTACAATTTTCAATAGATATCAGTGGCCATCCACCTACTCTACTGACTCAAAGGAAAATTCTCTATCTTAGGAGGTTTTTTACATTTTTTTTCGATTGCTAAACTTCTAGGGCCATTTTGAGGCCCTAAATGATATTTTTTTACATGGCAAAGACCCATGCTTTGTTAGTGGAAATGTGTAATTCTTGGCTAGACCTTTCAAACATGCCACCTAGCCTGCCAAACAAATATTGTTTGCAAAATTTATGACCCTGGGAAGTTGATTTACTAACTAAACCTAATGGGGCCCATAATCCCTTTGGCTTTTCATCTCTTAGGGTTAGGTTTTTCAATATTTGGGTTTTCCTCATTGCTTGTGATGTTAGAATGGTCCTTTCGACCTCATTGTAACTCACTTTCGTGAAGGCATGTAGTTGTCACATATCTACTTAGAGATAAGCTACCACCATTCAACCTAGTTTGTTTCATTATGAATTTCTACATTTTCAACACCTTCCACTTATTAATAGAAGACGAGTTTCACTATATATTTATGCTTTGGTTATAAATTTGTATTTCATTTTGTTCCCTTCAAAAATCTAGATCATAAGTATTTGGAAATATGGATGACTTGAATCAAGTTCCAACTACTAGGGACATATCCAAATGTAAAACACTTGATGGCAATGTATCTAACATTTGGCATCTAAAGAGTTTCAACTGATATTCTCGTAAGCTTGATTCTAGATCCAGCTATAATAATCACCTAACACATCATTGTTAGATTAGTTGACACATTAGCACAATTTTTTAAATAAATGTCGCATGCAGTGTGTGGGATATGACACATTATACTCCACATCAACAATAATGTGCATTGAACCTTGAAAATCCATATCAAGAAATGCCACATATCAAATGAAAAATCAATAAGTTTAAAGGAAAGAAGTTTAAATAGCCATATTTCACATCTCGATATTCAATGGGTTGAAACTAATGATATTAAGTGTTCCACATGAATCCAAATACATTATGTTTGGTTTCAATCCAACTTGATTGAACTTGTTTGAAAATAATATAGATCTGGAAGTAGAACACTAACATTCGGTATTCAAATGACTCAAATTAATAATATTTTCCTTTGATTTGGATTGAGAGTACCCATATTCAAATATTTGGAATCTGAGACAATTAATCTAATGAATTTATGAATCACGTTATGGTACTCTATAAAATCATTTTCATAAAATTTTGACATTTTACAAATAATAATCTTTAAATCAAATTTAAGCAAATTGATATCATCAAAACAAATTATGAAAAAATTATAAAAAATGACAGATGAATCAAATTGTAAATATGTACAAATTTATTAAAAATTAAATTAAATGATCATAAATTATTAAAATTCACAAAAGAAAGAAAAGTTAGAAGGATCCCATTATTTTATGAATAATTCATATAATGATGGGGGCTTGTTGTACAAGCTACGACATATGGCCAAGGGTTATGAAAGAGAAGCCAAGGGATTGAAAATCCTATTGTAGTTGGAAATGGGCCCAAGCATGGAGGCTTGGATAGTGGAATAAAGCGTTTGAATAAGTCAAAGAGTACCAAAATAACCTTTTTTAAGGAAAGAGGGATTGAAAAAAGAAGCAAATTCGATGGAAGAAAAGGAAACTAAAAATGGAATCGTAAACAAGCCATTCCAAATTGCATGTAGAATTTTAGACGAGGGAAACCAAGAGATTTTTCACCATCCAAAACTACACCAATCCTTGGGGTACCAAACAAACAAATTGGAATGCATAAGGAGAGACTAAAGAAGTATGTTGAGGCATCTATAGTTTATTTCTATTTCAAGAAGATATGCCACAACTATTATGTTTGTTGGCACTTTATTCCATGTTCTTTCAACGGGAAGAATGACAATAAAACTTCTGCAAAATAACCACAATTTTAGAGGAACATTGATGATAAGAGAATGTCAAGTAGCCTTTATAGTAGCAAGAATTTTTCCTAGCACTACAAGTTCAATGGATATTGTAAAGCCAAGTGTTGGAGGTTTCATTTAGAACTTCATCTCAGGAATTACAAAACCAAAAAAACGTTTTGAGAGCAAAGTGTGAAGGGAAGGAAGAAGGAGAAACCCAAGCCCCTATAACCCTTAAAACATACTAATTTTGACCCCTAACATCTATTATCTAATATATCCTCTAACTATGAGAACTATATCCCAAAAAGCATAATGCTAACATCCTTAACACTTGAAATGTAATCATTATCACTAATAAACTCTCAACCATAACAAATATACTTGTTAACTAGTAACTTTTATGATCCATAACCTAATCCCATATACAAACATATTCTCTAACTCCTATATGCCCTAACCCATAACCTTTAGGACATGCCCAAAGCCTTTTCATTTTTAAACCTTAAACCAAATAACCCCTATCCCTAAATGCATATATCCTTTGGACTTAGCATTAATAACAAAAATTCCTAAATTAATATATCCACTATAGCTGATAACTACTATATTAACTTATAATCCTTAACACTCTGAAAACTCTCGATCCTTATAAATCCTCACCTTATAAACCCTTAAAAAAACCCCCAACCCTTAATAACTATCCCTAATAAATGCTAACACATAATTCAAAACCCTAGTTTCTAACCCAAATAATCCTTAATTTCTCTATCCCATAGCCCCAAACATATATAAATCCTAATAAACTCCATTGTATGACCTTGTGAACCTTAATAACTAACCCACAATCCTTAATCCCCATACTCACTAAGTTTGAATGTTGGCCCCGTTTAATTCTCATCGTGTGTTGTCATTGGATGACATTGGTGATGGGCGTGTTGGAAGATGTTCCATGACATTTCAAAAGAGTTTCGACAAATATTCCATAGATGGGAATGAGGAATTATGACAATGAGACTGCATGATGAGTGTTGATGTAAACGTTGACCATCTCAAGGATTATGCAGGGATGTCACACATCCTTGAATCGTAAAACCCTCACATACCATCAAGGCATGTGCCTAGCCCAACCATGTTAAATTTCAATGCATACAAGAATAGTTTGAAGAAATTTCAACATTGGCCCCATTCACTGCTGACCGTGTGACTTTGGTAGATGACATTGGTTATGGGCGTGTTGGAAGATTTTCCATATTGACATTTCAAGATAGTTTCGAAAATATTCCATAAATGCGAATGAAGAATGATGAAAATGAGATTGCATGATGAATGTTGATGCAAATGTGGACAATCTCAAATATTATGCAAGGACATTACACATCCTTGAGTCTTGAAGCCCTCACCTACTATCAAGGCATGTTTCTACTCTAACCGTCAAATTTTGATGCATACAGGAATAGTTTGAAGAAAGTTCAATGTTGGTCCCA
>APFE031192192.1:0-22647 GCA_000404065.3 Pinus taeda | reverse complement strand
GCAACTAGATCTACTCCTAACCTAACCAGCTAGAAGCTTAGGGATAAGTGTAATGAAATTTCCAATGTAATCATTGCAGTTCTGAGAATACAAACACAATTTTATGAGCGATTAAAACTGACATAAAACAATGTGCAAAAGAAAAGATAAAAAGTTGAATAACTTGCACAAAATATTGAAGGTCTTGCCTAAAGGAAGAAATATTTTCCATAACTCCTAAAATTAACCAACATACAACCTTACCTTTTTTATTAGAAAAAGAATGAAACAAAAATTGTAGGCTTCTTGTGAATGCATCTTCATGTATATTTTCCTTCTTAGAAAACATCAACAAAGATTAAAAATTATTACCAGAAATAATGGCTTCATCTTGAAATAATGGAGAAACATCATTCTTATTTGATTAACCTTTTAATAACATATTGGTAATCATATTCATCAAGGCTTAATGAAGCTCCTTAAGTAACCATTAAAATGAATTAATGGAAGTATATGGTTAGGTATGACACCATTAGTTAACTCAATCTTCAAGAGTGAAGAAGAAAAACACATAAGTAATATCTTCACAATTGATTTCATAAGATTCACAAAACTTGAAAACCCGAAAGATATGTTCGGCTATGGATGTATCACCTTCACCATCAAACCTTAATTGAGACAGGATATAAATAGGTTTATCATGGATTAAAATTTTTTCATTGGATATAAGAACTTGTTATTTGGCCTACTTCTAGTGTCGGAATATTGACGGTGCTATATTCTACCAACATATAAGGGGTCTCCCCATTGTGAAATCCCAATTAGACCTCACACCATTTGGATTAGGAGCCCCATCTATAGCATTGGCCTTTCCACCATAACTCTAACGTTTTCCTCTGTTTCAATGGATAACATAAGATATTGTAAACATAACCTTTGAAAAAAAAGTATGTTGACATTGTGAAACAACAATTGCAATGTGTAAAAGGAAGCTTTCATAAGAGAAGTGACAAGAGTGAGTCTCTAGAAGGAAATTAATATTACTTTCCTAATAGAGGCACACATAAGCAAGGAAAGGTTCGCTATTTATCTAGAAAAATAGTTCACATAGGCAAAATGATCATTAAATAAAATACAACACACATTCAACAAGATAAGGACCAAAGAAAATGAAGTAGTTAAATTTATTTAATAGATATGAACATAACATATACCGCAAACATCCAAAGAATAGTCTTACAATATTTACAATAAATTAATGAAAATGTGTTGGTTCAATGAGATTCTAATTATTAGGTGAAAGATCAATGTACACAGGTACAATGGTGAGCCACTAGCTCCATTAGTGGAACATTAAGTCACTTCTTGCTCCTCAAAGGAATGATATTTTCTTCGATGCCAAGCTGAGGAAGTTAAGGCTACCTCTCCAAAGTATAATCCTCCAAAAGCCCCCTTTGCCTGACTTATGAGGTTTATTTTATATCAAGAGAAATAACCTTTCATATCCCCATGACTCTTTAGTTACCCTCATGACTCTTGAGTTACCCTCACGACCTTTGAACAGTTATAAGACTCTTTCGTCCACATGTGACCTTTCATATTCCACATGTGATTCTTGAACTTCCACACATTTACATTTTTTTCATTTTCCTTTCGATAATATATAATTACATTCCACATCATGTTGCAAGACACATTGATACATAAGGCATTGTGATGACACTTGTACAAGTCACAACTTGACAATGATGACATGGACCCTCATGATGATATGGCAATGTCAAGTTGTTTCATTCGCTACTTTGTCTTCAATATTCATGAAATATCTACTTTTTTCTTCATCTTGGATTAGTATTAAAACATTCCAACTCAACATAAGATGTCACCTTCCTATCATGATCTAGGATCTCTTCATGTCTTCATGATGGTTCTACTTTGTGCTTCTTCTCTGCAAGTGGCTCTTTGCTTCTTATCCTCAACATATTTCTTGAGCATCAACTTGTCATGCTTAGGAGGTACACCTTCCAATGAAGTTCAAGTCTCTCTTTTCTTTTTAACCTTAGCATATTTCTTGAGCATCACTTTGTCATGTTGAGGAGGTACACCTTCCAATGAATTTCACCTGTGACAAGGCAAGATTAGTTTGAAAACCACTTATTATATCCCTACTTTGATGAATAAAGAAGATGATTGTGATGGGCATGTGTGAGGACTGAAAGAGGAAGGTTTGTTGAGGATGGCATAGTTGAGCTCAATAGTGGCTGAAGGAAGGAACCATTTCTCATTATAACTACACCATGCACTATGAGGAGGGACTCTTCAAGGTCCATCACAGTGGGAAAGTGCAAAAAATAGTGTTATTAAATAGTTGATTGAAACTACGTAGTGTGTAGGATTGAAGGGACAAGGAGGCATTGACATCATAATTGAGTTTCACAGTGACTATGGGTAGGTCTCACTATGGACTAGAACTGTGGCATGTGCTACAAAAGCAAGTGGCTACATAGTGAGGGATTCTAGTGGACAGAGGATGATGGCATGCTGACTAGAGTTGTGAAATGCACTATGGTCGAGAAACATACTTTAGAAAGAGTGAAATTTTCTTTAGAAGTGGTCTAGGAGAGGCTATACTATCCACTAGAATTATGAAATACAATATGAAGGAAAGTCGAACAAGGCATCCAGCAATGAGAGGCTCCAGTTAGCAGAGAAGGCAAGAATAGGCACTCTAACTATGACATGTGCAGTGCTTTAGAGGCAAGTTCTTATGTTAGTGCAATTTTCTTCTGTAATTGCTAGTTCTCCACTAGAAATGTGACATGTGCTCAGGAACTCTCACTGGAAGAGGAGATTCTGCAATTGGTTAAGGCAACCAAGGAAATGTCAAGTCACTTTTCCAAGTAGGATTTCGCTGCATTGTGAGAAGGAATAGACCTTGTATTGCATAGTTTGCTTTTTTAGAGTGCCATTCTAAATTATCCATGTGTTATTCAAGGCATAATTTCTTAGATCTCAGTGTAGTGAGCCAGTGCATGCAAAAAGGGTTCAGACTATGATTTAAAGGTTCTCAATGTGAATTCATAGGAGTCGACCTTGATAAATACTCAGTTCACAAGTCTGGAAGGGAAATTTTTCATCAATAAGGCATATGGATAGTCTATGCTCATTACTTGGTGAAGGATTGAAGCTTTCATAACTTGCACTAGGTAGGAGGGCCAAGAAGAGCTACATAATGACTAAGTTTGAGACCCTTAGAGTAATACAAAGAAAGGCATCCAAACATGACTCAAACATAGATAACACACATGGAAGCCATCAATACAAGACAAGGGAATTCATAGGACTCAGGAACATAAATCACACCTTGAAATGACAACAATTTGACACTTATTTTTATGTGAGACTATTGAAATGCCACATTGCAACACTTAGAATACAAACTATAACAAAAGGGTCGAATGTGACCAGAAAGTTCGCTAAGCCATAGGAATGTACCTAGTGCATATTCATATGACATATATGATGATATAATGCAAAATAGTGCACTAGAGATACCTCTAGTGATATACAAAGCTAAGACACATAAAAGAGTGGAAATGGTTAAGAGCGACACTTACAACAGTAAGAAAAAGTGAAATCGACACTTGCAAAAGCTAATTAAATTGATGGAGACACATGCCAGAGAAAATATAACATGAAAGTACCAATTTTTAAAGTGAATTAAAGAAAAAAAATATTTGCGAACATGAAAGCGACACTTGGGAAAGAAAAGGTGTGCTGCAGTGCCCCCCCTCCCACATTTACCCAATTTCACCAGCTTGTTAGGGTAAACATGATAGAGAGAGAAACCATGACATAAATTGACCTCCTAGATCACCTTTAGGAAATTAAGTTGACAAAATGAATCTTTACTGACCTCCTTAGGAGCTACAAGACCCCCAAGAGCTAAACCACCCTTCTAGGTGCTCAAACTCTGAGTTAGGTTTCTTTTTTAGTGACCTAGATTCCTAGTTGCGGACATAACACTACATCCATGAGACTATAGACCTCCAGTTGCATGCATAAGCCTAAAAGGTAGTGACTGTAGTCCCAGTTTCTCAATTTTGAGCCTGCGACCCAAGAATCAGTGCCACCTTTTCAAAGCTTGTATCTAGACCACTACTGAGAACTTAATGAGACTTTACAAGATGATAAATACCATTAAGAAAATTCCATTAATACAAAAATTGATCAAGAAATTAACCTAACCAGGCCTAACCATGACCATCGTTCTCTCAAACATATAGTTAACATGAAATCTATATTTCATGAATGCATATCTGAACATAGGGGTCTGATACTTATGTAAGAGTCATCAAGAAGGTCTAATTCCCTCTCATAATAGCTGCAATAAAATATATGAGGTCGTGGATTCAATAACTATTCATTTACCAATCAAAACATGATAATATAGATAAATAGAATCTTTCATGAAACCATGCTTATAACCAACATATAACTATATTAATAATAATGATATAACAACCAACAATGCCACATCTTAACAAGTACATTTACTCATAAAATAAAAGAAGAACATAGCTCTTATTAACATATGAAAAATCCAACCAGGTCAGGGACTTCCACGTACCACCCGACCATAGATTGGGCTAAACCAAATCTCTCTTTCAGCTAATCACCCTCATGCCATATTCTAAGCATGAATGTGGGATCTCATGGGATAAAACAATACATAAAGAACCAAAGGAATCAAGAGGTTAAACCACCTCAACCCTCTCACAACCATGATCTCACCTAAACTAGTCTAGAGATCACAAAACCAAACCAAGCTTCGATGCATAAGAATTCCATCACCATCACTTGAGGAATTTTCTTGTCTCCACCCACATGTTGAGGGCTTCCTAGAGAAAACCGTCTCCACCCCCAACCCTTGATATTTTCCTAAGACCACCTCACCCGGATCTAAACCTTCAAGAAATCCAAATCTCAACCATGAATTAAACCCATCACACCATGGATATCCATAAATGGAAAGGAAAGGCTAAAACCATTGTCAAACTAGGCGAAAACCATGCCAATGACATCAAGAGAACCAAATATACACATGCATGTACCATGCATGGAAAAACTAGCTAGGAAATCACACATGCAACCTGTTACCTGCAAATATTCCTGCTAAAGCTACTTGCTCCTTCATTTCCTTTACTTTCTTGTCCTTCCTTTTCTTTCTTTCTTGCTTTCTCTTCTTGGTGCTCTTCTCCTCTCTCAAACCAATTCCATAAATCAATTGAAAAAATGTTGTGAACTAATCCTCAGAAGTGTTTTTTATCATTGAGGCCTCTAATTTCTTCATTTTCCTCTATTTTGCCTTCAATTACCTCATGAAAATTTGTGCCTATTCACCTTCCTTTTCTCCTATTTTCCTTTATTTTCATAAATAAATGCCAAGTAATGCCTCTTTGCCTTTTCAAATCCTTTACCAATTCCTTTTCGAATTTCCTTAGCTATAATAATCCAAAATGAACACCCATTAGGATGTTTTTCCCAACATTCATATTAAAATATGTGTCCCATGACCTTGTTCTTATTTTTTCGTTATTAAATTTATTTCATGAACTTTTAACCTGAGGTTGTTACATGCCCCTCCTCCTTAGGGGAAGACCGTCATCGATGTTTAATGACACCTATAACCAGGAAGACCACTGAAAACCAAAACAAACTACCCATAGAGTTTTATAACTTATCTCAATGCAATGTTTACAATGAACAACCTCTTGAAAACATGAAAACCATATGGTTTACTGGAGCTTTATAATGAAACTCATTACGGTATTTACAATAACAACCACATATAAATTTTCACATTTTCTTCAACCATAAAATAACCATACTATCTATTTAGCTTTGTAAATCCAACCTGATGCAATATTCACAATAATATACACATATGCGCATTTGTTTTAAGTAGAAAAATAAAAGGATATGGTGCCTGCATCCACAACAAGGGAGTCCAGAAGCTCACACCTCCACCCATAAAGTAATACCAAGATTTACCTCCTTCGTAGGAAGTCTATAATCCATTGGCAAGTTAAACCTCCATTCAATGTCCAATGCTATGATCCTTGTGCTACATGTCCCTTGAGTGAATAGTTACCGACAGATTGTTCTAGGGCACACTCCCAATGTGCTTCTAATTCAATCTAGAAACACTAATGACTAAAACAAACCCATCCCCTGACCTTCCCTTATCTGCTACATAGTCCCTTGGGAAATCTAGTCACCTACTTCTGTGTAGTCATTCACCTTCCAAGTTCCCCGGTATCCCCTTTCTTGGGCGATCCATCCCTTGGCAAGGTTTCCTCACATCGGAAGGTCCAAAATCTGAGGCATATCCCTACCTCAAAACCATCATATAGGTTATATCATGGTCATGGCAACCAATGGAAATTATTGGGTACTAGTGTCCCACAATGGCCTTGCTCCTGAAGTGCTTTACCAACATATTGTTGCGAGCTTAAATTCCTTTTTGATGTTGCTTATAATTATTGCAGTCAGTTTCAACCACCCAAACCAAGAATTTGACATGATTTCTTGTACCAAGCACAAAATGTCCATTATATTTGAAACAAATTGAAATAAATTCAAATCATACCTCATTGGTAGCTCATCAATAAGGTACACCTGCAATTCTATTTACTTCCTATCACAGCAAGTCAAACTAACCTTTCGATCAAATACTCATGTATAAACATATCACATCTGGTTAGCTCAAAACTCAACTGTCATAAATCAAAACCATAGATCACATGTAACCATCATAAATCATCATCATATATCACATACATAATAAAAAACTAAAACAAAATATTGATACTTATCTTTCAATCAGTTCTTTATTTCTACCTTTTTTCTTTGTCCTTTCTATACACACACTAAACTGGTTGCCAAACCCAACAAGCACCCAATGCCTTCTCTTCTCTTCACACAACAAGAGAATCCAAAGACTATACTGCCTCCTCCCTAATACCAATAACAAGGGTATCTTGAGACTAGACTACCTCAAACCTAAATAGCAACAATGGTATCCTGAGACTAAACTGCCTCAACCCTCAATATCAACAATGAGGCCATCCAAAGGCTAAACCACCTTGATCCTCAATATAAACAACAACATCAAGACTGTCCCATAATTGTTGGTTTCATCACATTATACAACACATACACATACACAGTGTACAACACAACACATACACCTACACCCAGTGTACAACACCACACATACACCTACACTTGGTGTACAACACGATGCATACACCTACACCTAGTGTGCAACACAACACATACACCTACACCTGGTGTACAACACGACACACACACCTACACTCGGTCTACAAAATGAAACATATACCTACACCTAGTGTACAACACAACACATACACCAACACTTGGTGTACAACACAATACATATACATACACACCATACAATACCATGAATACACATTTCGTGATACAGTGACTACACAATACCCATAATACCATACCAAATATATAGAACACAACATGTACAATGTATACACAATACCACATGCAAATAACGCCACTTACACAATATGTACACAACACCTAATGTACACAACACCACATGCACAAAACACCACATGTACACAACACCACATGTACACAACACCACATGCACACAACAACACATGTAAAATATACACATCACCACATGTACATAACACCACATGTACAACATGTACAACATGCACACAACACCATATCTACATAGCACCATAGATACAAGATGCACACAACACCATATGTACACAACACCACATATGAAACACAACACCTAATGTACACAACACCACATGCACAAAACACCACATGTACGCAACACCACATGCACACAACAACACATGTAAAATAAATATCTACACAACACCTAATGTACACAACACCACATGCACAAAACACTACATGTACACAACACCACATGCACACAACAACACATGTAAAATATACACATCACCACATGTACATAACACCACATGTACAACATGTACAACATGCACACAACACCATATCTACATAGCACCACATATGAAACATGCACACAACACTATATGTACACAATTTTGCATAAGCCATATGTAAAAAACCTGTACATAGTACCCCATATACAACATGCAAACCACACCACATGTACACAACACCATAGGTACAACATGTAAAATATAAGCATAGTAGTAGTACTGAATATCCAAAGGCCACACTATCTCCGCCAAGAAACCTAGCTTCTAATGTCTTTCCACTATCTATTCTTGTCCCAGCATGCCAGAGATCACCTTTTTTTCATTCAGTTGATGTATCCCTCATCATACCTTATTCATATAATAAACATAAGCATAATATAAGCAAATAATATTAATTCATATCCACATGTTACTAACCTAATAGATCTATCAACCTCTACTCTTCCACTTGACTCCTCATGAAATCGAGAACCTCTTCATGCCTTTGACTTGCATAAGCAATCATTCCTCCATAAGAATTATCACTAACAGCCCTATAATAAAATGTCATTCATACGTACATAAACATATACATATATAGAAATCAACGTAATCATAATCACAACACAATTACCAAATATCATAAGGCCAAGGTTAAGAGAACCCCATTTATCCACACCCAACATCGAGAACAATAGTTTCGAACATAGTGAAGATCTTTGACGCCTCAAGTCCATTTATCCTAATGGACCCAACCAATCCAATTGGTTTTCATATTCTTACCTTCAAATGCCTTCATACATGCACCAGGCTTCATCTAATTCTTACATTACTTGCTGGGCTTCATTCATCTCTTCCCGATGTCCATTAACTTTGATCTTTCCCCAACCAATTCTGAAGACCCTCAAAGCACAAAAAGGCAAGAAAAAAAACAAGAAGAAAACCATGGAAATCCAATAGAAATATGACACCACAAACAAAGTGACATGGTCATGCACCAAACACAATCAAAACCGTAAACCAAGCATAAAAAAATCACATAAAACTAAAAGCACAAGACTAGCACCAAATACCATGACTCAATCCCATGGATTCCCAATGCTTACAAGGGAAAGCTCAATCTAATCCTTCTTCAAGATTTCACTGTTAGAAATTAATTAATGGAGCAACGAAATACATACTATATTGCGTAAACACAAATACAAAAACACATAAAACAAGAGAGACACAGATATACATGGTTCAAGAAATTGTGGTTACGTCCACAGAGAAATAGACAGTCCTTCCTTCTTTTATCCAACAAAATGAAGAGATACAACCTATGGTAGATCCATTGTAATTCCTCTTCACTCTAACATAATCTCCTCTCTCCTTTCTCAGAATAATAATACACAACCGCAATACAATTCCCTCATATAAATTGAGCGTTGCCTTCTAGGGGAAAAACTATTAAATTAACATAACTTCTACTGTCAGATCATTTGCCTAATGAATGGCCTAGATTGACTATGTGTTAGTGCCTAAATCTACCTTAGGCTGAGAAGGCCAGGATCTAGGGTAACATCAAACCATCCTTAACCTGGTAGCTAGCCCTACCAGGTTGGGAGAGGGCTCTCTCCTTGTCAATATCAGGAAAATATGATCAATGAGGTTTGAGATGACTTATGTAAATACTAACTTTAGGCTAGGTATATTCTCAGAGGAATTTGATTGAATTTAATGTTGGTTTGCTAGCTCAAATGTGAAAGGCAGATTTGGGTCTAGGGAATGGACACAGTCTTGCAGAGGTTTCTGTGGGGCGAGGTAAGCAAATGGATTGGTACTTTGAAATAAGTGAGATAGAGAGTCTTAATACTGGTGAGGAGTTGGATAGGGTATGAAAGTCTCAAGGATCCTCTTCAAACAGTTAAAAACATAAATAACTAAACAAACCCTAGATAGAGCACTGCAACATCAATGAATTCTACCTTTATCCTTGGTTGATTTAGTTAAGATGAACAAAAAGAGATGATGGCATACATAAACACATGTAAACTTGCATTACAGAAGGAAAAACAATACCAAATCAAGTTTCCACAAGAATCGCACAAAGTGTTGCAAACCTTGGTTTATTCCTTTGCCAAACTGCAGAGATGAATGTAGAATGACTGAAAAAGTACTAGATATAGGAAACAAACAACTCATGCTATGCTTTAGGGGTCGAATTCATGAATTTAGGAGTTGTTTCAACAAGATCTAAACCAGGAATTAAAAAGTAGGCAGTGGAACAACTTGCCTCTAAAACCTAGGAAACTGATTCATTCAGTTTCAAACTACCTTTTCATGATGTATCTACCTCCATGAGTAAAATTTTAGCATACTTACATCAAATTCCATCAAGTTACATCATGAGTTTGACTATGAGAGAGATAAAAGTCAATCTGAGAGAAAAATAGGCGAAAAACAGAGTTTTTGGGCAAAAAAGTCAATTTTCAATCCCGTGTGTCGTGCCTCTGTCCCTGTACGTAGTGATTTTTTGCAGCTGATTTTGGAGGCCTTACCATGCACCAAATTTTCTCAAAGTGGGCATGTTGGAAGGTTTATCTGTCTACTTTCCAGAACAGGTAGAATTTCTGAATTTGGTGCCCACTTGCCCCTCCAAAAGTGAGTTCTCCAAACACTACTTCCTATGTGGCAAAAAAGGGGCAGAAAGGGCATTTTTGAGGTATTCTTGACCCTTTTGGAAGCTCAAAACTTGAAAACATTTCTTGGACATTTGTGGGCATTCATATGTTTTCCTGAGGAATCCAAAAATATTGAGTTTTCCTCCAAAGGAGGTCCCTAACCAAAGCGCGTGCCAGGTGGCATAGTGCACTAGGCAGAAAAACTTGTGTTTTGCTCCAAAATTACATAATCTACAAAAAGTATCCCAAATTTCTTGAAATTTAGGCTGAGTGTCCTACATCGAGTGCTATTGTGGGCTAAGGAAGTCTCAGCCAAAATCTTGAGCTTGTCTTGCTCTTTCCTCTTCCTCAAAGCCTTCCTCAACTTGGCCTTCAAAGTCCTACTTCTCGCTTTGCAAACTTTGTTTCTCCCCAAATAGTGATAGGCCATGTGCCTCAACATATTTTTCTCTTTTTTGGCCTTCTCCAACATCTTTTGCAATTGCATGTTTACCCTCTCAAGCCAAGATTCATGATCAACATCAATTTCTTGTTCAAGTGGTGTCAACTTGACTTTCCTCCTCTTGGCAGCTTGCCGGTTTTCTCTTATGTTTTGGAGCTCCATGATGGTTTTTTGATCCTCTAACTGTTTGTTCCGCTGCTCAAGATAGTTGATTATCCACTTGGCTCTTTCCAGGTTGAGAGACAAGTCATGAATGTCAGCTTGCTATTTCTGGATGATCTCCTTGAGCTTTGAGCTTTGGGAGTCCAAATTGGTGTCATCATCCTGAATGAGAATGAAATCTCTATATTGACCTTCTAAAGGCCCCTCATCATGCAATGGTTGCTTAGACTTGTCCTGTACCTGCTTTTATGTTGAAGGAAATGAGACCCCTTCCACCCTGGGTGGAGATAGAACTCATTTTAGTTGCTGCAAACAATCTCCTTGTGCCCTTTTGGTAAGTGACAAACACTGGCACACTGGTGGTTTGAGTCTCATGCACCTCTTGCTGATTTGAAGGCTCTCCTGCCTCATGAAAAAATGGTGAGGGTACTTGAGAGCCTGTGAAGACCTCATGTGAAATGAAATCCTCCCATGAAACATTCAGTAAACTAAGCTGATGCAAAACAACAATCTTGATTAATGCAAAGTGATAGATGTTGTTATATTGCTGATGAGGAGGTTTCCTTTGCACCAATGTGGTCATTTTCTTAATATTTTGGCATATGTAATAGGGGAGGTTCATCATCCTTACCCTAGTGAAATGCGTTAATAATTTGATGTGGTAGGCATATAGGTGATAAAATCTGCCTTCACAGCTGAAATATTTGATTATGAGCTTCATCAATGGAGCATATGTGTCCTGAACATACCTGAAAGGGAAAACTCCACTAATCTGCCTCTGAAAACAAGCCTTGATATAAGGCTCATAATGTTCTCTGTCCACCAACTATCTCTTGTTCCACTTCTCACCCACATTCAGAATACCTGTTGCTTCAGCTATAGATTTCGGTGTCAAAGTGAATGTAACACCTGCCCAATTGACCTGACAATTGTGAAGATGGAGGACAAACAATCTAGCCAGCTCATGATGGTATTTGACTCTTTCCACCATCTGACAAAATTGATAGCAGGATTGATGTTTGAAGCATGCTACAGCAATTGGGCAAGCCAACAACTTAGTAAGTGTAGTGGGCTCCTCCCGGATATGTTTTCCTTCCTTGTGAGGTCTCCTTGGTGCATGAATTTCTTTGGAGGAGTCACTTACTGTTTCCTCATTTTTGTCATAAGATGAATCTGACTCCAAGTTTTCCATTGTTTGATGTTTCTTAGATGAGTATGAAGAGATTTTATAGAGACAATAGGTATTTGCTGCTAAATAACAGGGATTTGATGATAGGGAATGTGAATGAAGGGTTGGGATGCTGCTTGTAGGGTTTATGGAAATGACAGCTTTTGGGGGATGATATTTAGGGATTAGGGATGTTAATTAGGGTTTGGGAGAAGTGAGGTTAGGGATTACGGTTTTCAGTTTTAGGGATAAGGGAAATATGTAGGTGTAAGTGAAAGAGGGAAGGAGAAAAGAGGTGAATGAAATTGTAGTGAGGGGATGTGAAAATGGTAGGAAGGGAATTTAACAGCAAAAACTATAATTTTTCAAACCCTAGGCAGCTTTCTTAATACAACTGTGCAAGGAACTAGGGTTTTGTTTTTTACCTATTGAAACACCATGCAAGCTGATGAAAACCCTTGCAATGGCAATATGGAGATGTTAAATTACTTGTGGAATCAAGAATTTGCAAGTTTGGAGCTTGGAGGAGGCAATTTGAATGAGTTTGGGCTTTGGAGGCATGTGCACCATGCCCACTAATAGGTGCACCACACATCACTGGTGAGTCGTGCTGGTTATAATTTTATTTTAAAACTTGCGCTGTATGCACCGTATTGGCCAGGTGCGCCGTGCCTTGACCCAAGTGCACCACACCTCAAGAATTTTCACTGCCTACTACAAATTCACTCCTTTGGCTCAAAAACAACTTTACTTTTGTTCTCTTTCAGTCTTTGGACACAAATGAACTTCTTCAACATGACAAAGACTTTATATACAAAGGATTTTAATTTTCCACTTATAAAAACCCACTATGTAATGTTTGCCTTTCACTTATAATTTAAAACTTTGCTTTGGTATTTTGACTGTTTTTTGCCTTTGATGGACTAAATGCCTTGACTTTTTGACTCTTTTGCAAGGGCTGGAATGCAGGAGCTTGGCAAAGTGACCAGGGCTACATCTCGAAATTTTTAGATCTAGGAAAAATGAAATTACATAAAATTTTATAAATAAAACATAAAAAACTCTCTTTTTCCTCAAAATAGGGTTTTGAGGAAAAATCAATCACTGAGCATGTGATTATTGAAATTTCTGTTGCTGAGACTTTATTTGACCTCCTCATGCACCTGCTGACCATTATTGAGCTTTTTCAAGACCTTGAGGACAAACCCTAGACCTAATGAGACCTAAAACCCTAAAAATGACTTTTTGCAGATGTAAAGACAAAAATGATTGTAAATGACCTGAAAATGGGCCAGCAGGTAAAGATCATGAGCGAAAAATTTATAAAATTCCACTGCCATCAGATGATCCGTGATCCTAATGGAATGCAGCTGATCAGATGAGACACCTAAAATGCAATGCAACAAGAGAATTTTGATCACTGATGGAGGGATGAAGATACCAACACTAACACTATGAAATTACAATATTTACAAGGTAATTTTTCATCAATTTTTAGCTTCAAGAGTGCTTCCCCTGAATCCCCCCCGGGGGGGCTCATAAAATTTTCCTTCACCCCCCCTTAACCCCCTTGGCGGTGATTAAATGGGTGGTGTTTCCACCACATTAGGAATAGGGATCCAATATGGATGAAACAAAAAATCTCTAAAGAATCAGGAAGATAATTAGGCTCCACACCCAACAATCTCCCACTTGGAGGCTAATTATATAAATTGTGTCATTGCTTCAATTACTAGACAATGACTCCACTTGGACCTGGTTGTTTCTCATATTTGCCATCATAATTGAAGACCAATAGAAACTTCCTAGAATCTTAGTTTCTCCCTAGTTACAATGTTTTTTAACATATCTACAAGATTCTTGCTAGTGTGTATCTTTTCTACATTCAACTTTCCATTTTCCAACACTCATTGTATGAAATGGTACTTGAGCTGTATATGTTTAGTCTTGGAACAAAATGTTGATTTCTTTGCAATATGAATGAAACTCTAGCTATCAACGAGTAGGCGGATAACCGGGAGTGCGGGAGACACGCAATGGCCAGGGTAACTAGTGCGAGCAGAGTCAGATTCGAATGGAGAGTAGCAGAGGGGGAGCCCGGCTCCCTCCTACAAAGAAGCGGTGGCCAACATAAGTAAATCACCTGCTGTAACTGGTAAAGATTGTATGAACTTCAGAAACAGGGTCAATGAAAAGGAAACAAATGGGACCAGAACAAAAGAAGACAACAGGAAGAAGACAAAAGTCTAGGTTCAAGAGACAGAAAATAGAGAGGACCCTGCAAACCAAAAGCAAAAATCACTACTTGAGTAATATTAAATGATCCTGCTCTGTAGGAGCATAGGGAATATATGGGAACCTACACCATTATCTGTAAATTCATGGGACTATGGCCCACTGAAAAGGCTTTACAGACGTGGATCAAGTATCATTGGAAGCCCAAAGGAAGCATTGACCTACATCTAGGGTCAAAAGAATTCTTCACAGTGGTCTTCTCCAATATCGAAGATAAAGACAGAATATTCGAGGGAGGACCTTATTTTTTTGCTGCAACTGGTCTCTATATGAGACCTTGGAGAATGAACTTTGTCCCAGAGAGGGAGACTTTCTCTTCAGTTCCTGTGGGGGTAAGGCTCTACTCTCTACCTCTTGACTATTGGCAAACTGAATCATTGGCTACCATTGGTAATAAACTAGGATGCTATTTTAAAGCTTCTAGAGCCACAAGAAGGGGAAAATAAACCTCGTTTGCTCGGATATGTGTGGAAATCAATCTATCGAGAGCATTTCTGGATGAAGTCATCCTGGAAGTTTTGGATGAGGAGTGGGTGCAGATGGTAGACTATGAACATATCCCCTTCAGATGTCGAAGATGTCATGAACATGGGCATTTATTAAGAGACTGTCCTCTCAGCAAAGAAGATAACAAAGAACACCTGAATGCAACGAAGGACACTGAAAGATTCCAGAAAGTGGCTAGCAGAGGAAGGGGTGGAAAAAAGGGACCAAAGCAACAACATACTGAGGGGAAAAAGGGTAGTCAGAATAAGTTTCAAGTGGTAGAAGAGCCTGAAGAAATCACAAGAGAGATTCAATATCAGGAGGAAGATGCTAAAGAAAAAGGAAAAAAAGAGGACACAAATCATTCTTTAGACATTAACTCTAAAAAATAAACCATGAGAAGTGCAACGAAAATGGAAATGGATCAGGAAATGACCCAAAATGAAATAGATCTAGAAGAACACGAATTACAAGAAATCCTTGACAAGGAAAACTTGGATCTGGAAGGATTCCTGATGCAAGGAACCAAAGAAGGAATAGATTCTCTGCCTCAAGAAGAATGCAACAGAATACATCAGCTGTTTTTATGGAAGACTCAGGAACGAGGATAGGAGAAAGGTACAAACATCCACAAACAGGAGCATAGAGGAGTGAAAACAATGAAATTAAATTCAGGATTAGCCACCAGAAATCTAGTTAAGAAGAGAGGCAGAAAAAAGAAAAATGAGCTCCTGATGGAGTGTGGAAAGCTAATGATAGATTTGGTTAAGATGAAAGATCTAACCAGTTACTCCTTTACAAATATTTAATTATGAAGTTCATATCATGGAATATTAGAGTTCTAGGTAGTAAAAGAAAATAGAGAATGCTAAGTAATAGAATGAAACTGGCAATGTCAGAGATAATCTTCATTCAAGAAAAAAATGCTCCATTCAGAAAATAAAACAAATCCATAACAAACGGCTCAACAAATTTGAGTTTATAGAAGTCAAAGCAGAGAACACAAGCGGGAGGCATTCTCACTCTTTGGAACCTCCAAAAAGTCAGCATTGTAGATGTGGAGGCAACGAGAAATTACTTATCATCTATCATTCAACCCATCGGGATGTCTGAGACCTTCCTCGTTACAAATGTCTATGGTCCTCAGAGAATTGATGAGAAGCTTAGATTTCTGAACTCCCTGGTAGAGCTTAGAAGAAGACATGCATAAATCTCTTGGGTCATTGGAGGAGACTTTGATATGATTAAATCTCTTTCGGAAAAAAAAAGGAGGCACCAGAATCCTCAGTAGAGATTTAGTAGGATTCCATTCTTTCACAGAAGACATGAAAATGGTTGAATCTGAAATGCATAACGGTCTTTTTACTTGGAACAAAAAAAGAGGCAGCAATGCTCAGGTTGCCTCCAAGTTAGATAGATTTTTGATCTCCGAGAAGCTGATGCTCACAAATATAGAAATATCTACAAGTGTTCTCCCATTTGGAGGCTCTGATCACTGGCTGATTCAATTAGAAATAAAGGGAATTGATGCTCCCAGAAATAGACCATTCAGATTTGAGAATATATGGCTCTCCCACCTAGATTTCATCAACAACATTGAAAAATGGTGGTCCGAAGATCTTCAAGTTCAGGGCTCCAAAATGTTCCTTCTCCATAAAAGACTAAAGCACATAAAAATCAAACTCAAAGAATGGAACAGGGAGGATTTTGGCAACATTTTTGTAAGCAAAAAAGAAGTAGAGATCAAACTGCAGTAACTAAACCAAGCAATGATCACAGATGGTTTTGATAAAACCAAAAGTGAGCAAGCTGAAAAACTCAAACTTGATTGGGAGAATTTATGCAAACATGAGGAAATATTTTGGAGACAAAAGTCAAGAGTCCAATGGCTCAAAGAAGGTGAACGAAACACCCATTTTTTCCATTGTTCCACCATAGCCAACAGAACGTACAATATAATCTCCTCAATTTTGAATGAAGATGGGGAGCTTCAGACCTCTCACAAAAATATTGAAGGTGTGATTGTTCAATATTTCAGAGGCATCACAAAGGAAAATAATCCAAACAGAGACCATTACATCAAGGAAATTACAAATAATATTCCCAAGATGGTGTCTAGAGAAGATAACTTTAATCTGAACAAACCAGTAACCGAAGCAGAGGTCAGTATGGTTATTAAAGATGTGCAGAATGGCAAAGCTCCAGGTCCAAATGGTTTTAATGTGGACTTTTTCAAATCTTGCTGGAATGTTGTCAAACATGACATTTTGGAGGTGGTTGAGGACTCCATAAGAAGTAAATCCATTCTGAAAGCCCTCAACAACTCCTTCATCTCCCTGATCCCCAAACAAGACTCGGGTTTGACTCCTGATAAGTTCAGGCCCATTGCTTTATGCAATGTTGTTTACAAAATTATTTCCAAGATCTTGGCCAACAGACTCAAACCTCTTCTTCCTTCTTTGATTTCTAGGGAACATTCTGGTTATGTTGAAGGAAGGAAAATCCTGGATAATATTATACGGGCCCACAAGGTGGTTCATTCTCTCACTAGTAAAAGGTAGGCCGGTATGATCATGCAATTAGACATTGCAAAAGCGTATGACAAGGTGAACTAGACTTACATCAAAAAGGTCCTTTCTGCTTTTGGGTTTGATCATGACTGGATCAGGTGGGTTATGGCTTTGGTTACTTCACCTAGCTTTTCAATTCTGGTTAATCGCTTTCCCTCAGAGATCTTCACGCCTTCCAAAGGCCTCAAGTAGGGAGACCCACTCTCTCCCTATCTTTTTATCGTCATCATGGAAGGATTGGGCTGAACCATTAAAAATGATAAAGTCTTAGGAAAGATAAAGGGCATCCATTTAACGGAGAACAACCAAGCCTTGACTCATCAACAATTCATGGATGACACCATGCTGCAGTTTATCCTCACAGTCAAGGAACCTACAGCGTACAAAAAATCTTAAATGACTTTGCCTCGGCTTTAGGTATGGAAGTCAATCTCTCCAAATCAGAAATTCTTTTCTTAAACACTAACATTGTTATTCAAAGGAACATCTCCAGAATTCTGGGCTTCCAGAGGGAGGTCCTCCCTTCAAAATATTTGGGAATCCCCTTAATAGATAAACTAATGCACAAAAGTATCTAGGAACCAGTGCTCAACAAGATGCATGACAAGATCAAAAGATGGACTTGCAGAGCATTGAACATTGTGGGCAGATTGATTTTAACGAAGGTAGTTCTTAAATCTATCCCTGTTTTCTTTTTATCAGCCCTGCCAGCTCCCAAAGGAGTCTTACAACAATTCAGGAACATATAGAGAGACTTTCTCTGGGGTAAGGAGGAAACCAGAAAGAAATGGGCCCTGTTTTCTTGGGATAAAATCTGCATACCCAAAAGTCATGGAAGCCTAGGCCTAGACGATCAGGAGATTCTAAGTAGTGTTTTAAGAGCTAAACTCTGGTGGAGATGGATTAAGGAACCATGTGCGTGATGGGATAAAACCTGGAAAGAGAAATATGCTAACTCCTGGAAAATGAGGGATCTCATCAAAATGTCGGGGAATATAAAAGGCTCTCACATTTGGAATAAAGCCTGGGAAAATAGAAGCTTGGTACAAAACAACAGCTCCTAGGAAATCAGAACAGGAGATCAGGCTCTCTTCTGGGAAGATAAATGGCAACAACAACCAATGTTGTTAAGGTATGACTTTATGGGCATCAAGCAAGAAACTGATTTCCAAGGACTAATAAAAGTCAGGGACTTCTGGAATCCTCCTCAGGACACTGAAAAGTGGAGAAGAAGGAGGACAATAGAATGTAGAGCGGACGACCCCTTAAAAGCAAAAACATAAGAACTCATGAACATATTAGAACAAAGGAAGATCTTGGTTACAGATGGGCAAGATCAGTTAATATGGGGCCAAAACAAAGAAGGAATTTTCAATATTAAGGAAGCAAACATAATTTATCTTAACCTAGATCCCTGCATTTTGGCTAAGTCTTGGCAAAAAATTTGGAGCCACCAAGGATGGATGAAGATCAAATTGTTTATGTGGTTTGTTCATCACAAGAAAATATTAACTTTGGAAAACATTCAGAAGAGGGGGGTAATGGGGCCTTCTAGATGCCAATTATGTGAGGCTTAACATGAGACTATGGAGCACATTCTCAATAACTACACCTACACCTCTTGGTTGTGGGATTCTTTCAATAGCATTTTTCAACAGACAGACAAAGACAAAGGCAGCATTATCAACACCCTGAATAAGTGGAGAAAAAACTTTTCAGAGTATGAGATCCTTAATTTAGCCTGGACCTTTACACCAAGCTTCATTATCTAGAATGCTTGGAAAGAAAGGAATAAAAGAATTTTCAAGGATGAAAAACCCACTCCTCTTTGCCTGATAGAATTGATCTTAAAGCAGATAAAGGAGACCGTTTCCATCACAGTGCACAATTATCCCTCGAATCCTCCCATGGCGCTTGAATTGAGAACTCTCAATCAGTTGGGTATGCATGAGATCATCCTCAATGGTCTACACAAAAAAAGAAAGAATGTTGGAAAGGGAAAAGGAGTTTTGGCATCCTCCACCAAAAGGTTATATAAAATGCAACATTGATGGGGCTTCAAAAGGCAACCCGGGCAAAGCAGGTTATGGAGGTGTGTTAAGAGATGAAGACGGAAAAATATTTTTTATGTTCCACTCTCATTTAGGCCAAGCTACCAACAACATCGCTGAATTAATGGCTTTGGAACAATGTCTAGAGCTTCTTAAACTCAATCACAGCTCAAATGTTCTCGTTGAAGCAGACTTCGAGATTTCTATAAATGCAGTCAAGAAAATCAGCTATGGAACAATGCCTGAAAGAGTCTCAAAACAATGGAGACTTATACAAGTGTACTAGAGAATCCAAAAACATCTCTTGAGACTAAGAATGGTTAGCTTCAATCATGTTCGGAGGAAGGCCAAAAAACTTGCAAATCTACTGGCCAACCAAGGTGTGATTTATTCTGAATGCAGAATCGAAATGAAATAGCAGGAGATGCATCTAAGTAGACTAAAGGCTCCTTGCGATGCTCAAGCTGTAGAGGAAAAATAAATTTTTGATTGTTGGGCACGTGGGGTAGACCAGGATTAAAGCTCTTTATGCCTGTACTTTCTCAATTCGGCGGTCGGCTCCTTGTAATAGAGCTTTCTCTACATGGGGATATCTTCCTGAGAGGTAAGGAAACATATCTCCTTCGTTGCTTGAATTGCGACACAGGGTTTCGTTTTCAGTTACGAAACATTTCGATGGTGAGCTTTATTGCCAGTTTCAACAGGATGAAAGGCTGGTTTGCTCCCACAACGATTTTCTTACCCTACTTTTCTTCTATTTTGGATAACCAGGTAAGAAGTGGTTTTCTTTTGATCGCAAGGCGCAAGAATGGTAAGTGGTTTTGGCCCGTTGAGAGTGATTCCACTCAGATCTCCCCACATGGCAGGGGTTAGGCTCTTCAAACAACCTTTGATCGTGCCTTAAAGTCCTTGCAACTTGGCTCTTTGATATCTCTCAGCGACATCGTTTTCTGTGGGGGCATCTACGGGGGCAATCGACGGTCAGATCTCATTGGGCTAGTTTGTGGGATTGCACGTCTGTTCACTCTCTGCGAGTTTTTCATGGGAGGTACCGTGAACTTTGACCTTGGGTCTTCTTTGTGAGGTTGTGCGTTGGTTCTCTCTTTGCCAGTTATTCTTGGGATGTGTTGTCGGGAGCAGAGGAACACCGGAGATCGCAAAACTAGGGCTATTTTCATTCTACTCTTGTTTCCACATCCTGAGTGGTTTTCAGGTGCTCACATCCCCAATAGGTGTGAAGTGGTCTTCCCCGTTTGGGAGCGATCACAATCGTTGAGCTCCACGTGGCGGTGGGATCGGGAGGAAAACTGCCCTCATCGCGAGTTATCTTTCGTGTTTGTTGGCCTGTCTGATTTTAATATACACCATCGGATGGCTCATGGGGTTTCAACGGTTAAGATCACTCGTGCATGTTTGTGGTCTGAGGTGTATAGGCAAGAAACTCTTTAGTACGTTTTGGACCGCAGCCTGGGGTTCATACATACAATTTTTAGATTGAGATTTTTTTGGTTGAATAGGGGAGGCAGGATTTGTCTAATCCGAGAGGTCGTACCATAGTTTGAGAACTCAGGCATTGGTGCCACCTTTTCTTGTCGACCACTTTGAGTTTTTACGACTCCATGTCTAAACTCATAATTTTTTCTTCTTTAGAAAGGTTTAGTTTGATGGTAGGGAGCAAGGAAAAGTTTTGCTTTAGTTTTTTTTTTTTGCTTAGTCAATGACCTTGAGGGTTTTGTTGTAACTCTATGTACTTTGTTTCTTGATTAATGAATGGGAAGGTCTGACTCTTGCATTAGCAAAAAAATAATGAAACTCTAGCTATCACTGTATAACCTTCCCATCTCCTACTTCTTTCCCAATTCATCCATAAACCTTTGTAACCAAATGATTTCTTTATTATCCTTCGTAGCAGCAACATAATCTTCTTTCATTTTTGAAAGTGCAATAATGTTTTGTAAGTTTGAAACCCATCTGAGAGTTTTTTCTCCTACAATAAACACATACCCAGTGGTGCTCCTCCTGTTATCTCTATCAACTACCATATTTGCATCAACATAGCCCCGTAGAGAAATTTTGAACCATCAAAGGATAATGCTTGATTTGTGGTACCTCTCAAATACCTGAGAATCCACTTGACTTCCATCTAATGTTTTCTTCCTAGATTGTTCATATGCCTATTTACAACTCCCTTTTCCTATTCAATATCAGGCCTTGCGTAGACCATTGCATACATTAAGCTTCCAACTACTGAAGCATATGGAACTTTACACATATAATCAATCTCTTTCTAAGTCTTGGGACACATCTCCCTACCTAGTTTGAAATTGCTAGCCAGGGGTGTACTAATTGGTTTTACATTTTTCATATTGAATATTTCCAATACCTTTTCTATGTTCTCACTCTCAGACAATGTTAATTTTCGATTTTTCATGTCTCTAGTTATTCTTGTTGGGTTGTGTTATATTCTTTCCACGACTAACCTACGTAGTGAATTGGGGTGTTAAAGGGGGGCAGCCCCCCCTGTCCGGGGGGTTTGAGGGGGGCGGGTAGCCCCCTTCTACGGGGTTCGGGGTAGCGCCCCGAGAAAAATGTTTTTTGGACCCTATATTAGGTTGGGCGAACCTACCTCTGGTTTTCGGTCCACAGTTTTGGACGCGATGGTTTTCGGTCCATGGTATTGGATGCTTCGGCATGTATAAATATGTATTGTAACATTGAAAGGAACATAATGAAAAATCAAGCTGGTAGTCTCGGTTTTGAGATCCAGTGGAAATCTCTGTGTATATGTGTTTTATGGGTTATGCTCTCGCATTTTT